>OY740784.1:76999913-77247413 GCA_963514005.1 Raja brachyura
GTCCCTCCCTCCCCCCACCGTGTCCCTCCCTCCCCCCACCGTGTCCCTCCCTCCCCCCACCGTGTCCCTCCCTCCCCCACCGTGTCCCTCCCTCCCCCCACCGTGTCCCTCCCTCCCCCCACCGTGTCCCTCCCTCCCCCCACCGTGTCCCTCCCTCCCCCCACCGTGTCTCCTCCCGTCCCCCCCCACCGTGTCCCTCCCTCCCCCCACCGTGTCCCTCCCTCCCCCCACCGTGTCCCTCCCTCCCCCCACCGTGTCCCTCCCTCCCCCCACCGTGTCCCTCCCTCCCCCCACCGTGTCCCTCCCTCCCCCCCGCACCGTGTCCCTCCCTCCCCCCACCGTGTCCCTCCCTCCCCCACCGTGTCCCTCCCTCCCCCCCCCGTGTCCCTCCCTCCCCCCCCCGTGTCCCTCCCTCCCCCCCCCGTGTCCCTCCCTCCCCCCCGTGTCCCTCCCTCCCCCCCCCGTGTCCCTCCCTCCCCCCCCCGTGTCCCTCCCTCCCCCCCCCGTGTCCCTCCTCCCCCCCGTGTCCCTCCCTCCCCCCCCGTGTCCCTCCCTCCCCCCCCGTGTCCCTCCCTCCCCCCCCCGTGTCCCTCCCTCCCCCCCCCCCGTCTCCCTCCCCCCCCCCGTCTCCCTCCCCCCCCCCGTCTCCCTCCCCCCCCCGTGTCCCTCCCTCCCCCCCCCCCGTGTCCCTCCCTCCCCCCCCCCGTGTCCCTCCCTCCCTCCCCCCCGTGTCCCTCCCTCCCTCCCCCCCGTGTCCCTCCCTCCCTCCCCCCCCGTGTCCCTCCCTCCCTCCCCCCCCGTGTCCTCCCCCCCCCCCGTGTCCCTCCCTCCCCCCCCGTCTCCCTCCCTCCCCCCCGTGTCCCTCCCTCCCCCCCCGTGTCCTCCCTCTCCCCCCCCCCCCGTGTCCCTCCCTCTCCCCCCCCCCCCGTGTCCCTCCCTCTCCCCCCCCCCCGTGTCCCTCCCTCTCCCCCCCCCCGTGTCCCTCCCTCTCCGTGTCCCGCGCCCCTCCCTCTCCGTGTCCCGCGCTCCTCCCTCTCCGTGTCCCGCGCTCCCCCACCTCGGTGTCTGCGACCCCCCCCCCCCCCCCCCGGTGTCCCCCCGACCCTCCGACTCCCCCTCCTTTTGTGTTAAGTCAATGGAAAAGCAATAGGGAACAAGATGCTAATTTCCGAGTATGGTAATGGCCATACCTTCTTTAATACTGAAGATATGAAAGTGTATTAAGTGTCAAATTAAACATCTTTCTATGCCTTATCTAATGGGATACATTACAGGCTTGATTTTTAAAATCTCCAAATTTTGTAACATTGCTAAATTATGCTTCTGAATATTTTGGGGGCAAATTATAATCCTTAGATGTTATTTAATTAATATATTTTGATACCTATAGTCCACAAGAACATTAACATGGATGCTGTTTTCTTTTAATATTGTGTGTTTTATTGAACTATAGATAGCCTTTGAAACAATGGGAATTATTTCGGTGATGACCAATTGTGCCTTGATTGGAATGTCTCCCCAAGTTAAGGAGCTTTTTCACATAAATGGCATAGAGCGTGTCTTGCTCATTGTGGCTATCGAGGTAAGTTAACAGAGTTAATGTCCGTCGGGGAATGTTGCCGACTGGCAGACTGCAGGAGTACGTGCTGAGGGACGCACTGAAGCTCGGTGCAGCCAACGCCAAGGCTCGGTGGGGGAGGGCCACAGTCTAAGGTCCTTCCGCTGCTGGACATGGGGGGCACAGTATGGTGGAGACGCCCCTAAAAATAAGGAAAGGTATCCCATGCCGGGGGGCCACATGAGTGGCACGGGTGGAGGATCGATCCGCGAAATTTGAAAAATGTGTATAGACTGTATGGAACAATTTGTATAGCCTCCGAAAATGTCGGATGGATTTTTCGCACGGTTGATGTATTGTAAATATTTATTACTTGAATAAAGTCTATTTTGAAATATAAATCGAGGTAAGTTAAACACCTGCAACTCATGGATTTAAATGGGATGTAGTGTGCAGTATATATTCATTGAGGAATTTCTCCCCCCCATCTTTGTTATTTAATTAGTGCGAGAAAGAAAACAGATTAACGGCATCTGTGAACAGATTATTCAAATCTCACTTGGAACGGATAGACTCGGCACATGGACAGGTTCAATTAAACAAGCAGAAGCATTAAATAGATCATGTCTGATTAAACTGTTTTTGGCCATCTCAAACTCAACTAGGGATTGTTTATAGTGAAGAAGGTTATTAAAAATTGTGGCAGGATATTGCTTGGGTGGGTGGGCCGAGAAATGGTTAATGGAGTTTAATACAAGTAAGTGCAACGTGTTGCATTTTGGGAAATCAAGCCAGGGCAGGACCTTCACAATTAATATTAGTGCTCTGGGTATATTGTTGAGCAGAGGGATCTAGGAGTGAGCTACATATTTCCTCAAAAGTGATATTACAGGTCGATTCTTGCCATAGAGGGAGTCCAGAGAAGGTTCACCAGACTGATTCCTAGGATGGCAGGACTTTCATATGAAGAAAGACTGGATAGATTCGGCTTGTACTCGCTAGAATTTAGAAGACTGAGGGGGGAGAATCTTATAGAGACTTGCAAAATTCTTAAGGGGTTGGACAGGCTAGATGCAGGAAGATTGTTCCCGATGTTGGGGAAGTCCGGAACAAGGGGTCACAGTTTAAGGATAAGGGGGAAGTCTTTTAGGACCGAGATGAGAAAAACATTTTTCACACAGAGTGGTGAATCTGTGTGAATCTGCCACAGAAGGTAGTTGAGGCCAGTTCATTGGCTTTATTTAAGAGGGAGTTAGATGTGGCCCTTGTGGTTAAAGGGATCAGGGGGTATGGAGAGAAGGCTGGTACAGGATACTGAGTTGGATGATCAGCCATGATCACATTGATTGGCGCTGCAGGCCATGATCGTTTTGAATGCTGGTGCAGGCTCGAAGGGCTGAATGGCCTACTCCTGCACCTATTTTCTATGATAGGGTGATCAAGTAGGCTTTCAGCACATTGGCCTTCATCTGTCTGAAAAAGGGTCTCGCCCAGAAATGTCACCCATTCCTTCTCTCCAGGGATGCTGCCTGTCCTGCTGAGTTACTCCAGCATTTTGTGTCTATCTTCTTTTGAGGAAAGAAGTTATGTTACAATTGTACAAGACATTGGCGAGGCCTCATTTAGAGTATTGTGTTCAGTTTTGATCACCCTGGTATATGAAAGATGGTGTACAGCTGGAAAGGGCGCAGAAAAGATTTGCGCAGATATTGTCAGGACTCGAAGGCCTGAGCTATAGGGAGAGGTTGAGCAGTGTAGGAGAATGAGAGGTGATCCTTTAGAGGTATATAAAATCATGAGGGGATTTGATAGGGTAAATACAGTGTCTTGTTTTAGGTGAATGGAGATCCAGATAACATGGGTTTAAGGTGAGGTGGGGGGGGGAAGATTTAATAGGAATCTGAGGGGCAACTTTTTTACATAAAGGGTGTTGGGTGCATGGAAAGTGCTGACAGAGGAGGTAGTTGAGGCAGGTACCATGACAATGTTTAAAGGACATGTGGACAAGTACATGGAGAGGATGTTTAGAATGATATAGGCCAAACAGAGGCAGATGGGGCTAGTGCAGACAGGGCATGTTAGTCGGCATGAGCAAGTTTGGCCGAATGGTCTGTTTCCACACTGAAGAACTCTCTTGCTCTTTCCCCTCTCACATTATACATATACCCTCCAGCTCTGGATCGTATCCTGGGAAAACAACTGTGATAATTCACGTTGTCATTCAATTCATTAATATTGATGGACAAGCAAGATGCCCTGCAACAATCCCGGTAACACACCACCACTCACAGACCTCCAATTTTAGTTTTGAGATGCAGCATAAAAACAATTGTTTTAGCCCGCCAAGTTTATGCTGACCATTGATCACCCATTCACACTATTCCCACTTTTGCATCCATTCCCTACACGCTGGGGGCAATTTCCAGCGGCCAATTAACCACAGGTCTTTGGGATGTGGGAGGAAACCGGAGAACCTAGGTGACGCCCACAGAATCACATGGAGAACGTGCAAACTCCACACAGACAGCACCCAAGGTCAGGATAGAACCTTGGTCTCTGGCACTCTCAGGCAACAGCTGCGCCACTGCCACACCAATTTGAAAAACAACCCTCCTCCTTCCAACAAGCCAATTTTGAATCCAGTTGGCTGGATCAGATCTACCATGTGGGGCCTTGTCAAAGGTCTTGCAAAAGTCTATATCGACAATATTTACTGTCCTACCCTCATTGATCCTCTTGCTGAACTCTTCAAAACAAAAACTTGATTTTCCATGCACAAAGTCCTGTAGATCAGCCCTTGCTTAAGCAAATACTGGTAATCCCTGTCCCTCCGAGTCTGCTGCAGTCATTTATTTGTCATTGATGTCACGCTCACCGACCTGTTGTTCTATGGCTTGTCCTTCTGCCCTTCTTAATTAAAGGTACAAAATTCGTCATCCTTCAGTTTTCCACTACTTCTCCCCGTGGCTACAGGTGATGCAAATATCTCTGCAATGCCTGAGCAATTTCTTCTCACAATGTTCGAGAATACGCATGGGCCAAGTCCTGAGGAATTACTTTAATATTCTACTGGATCCTTGAAATTTACCTGGGATAACTAATTTACCTTAGTTTCTTTGCTTCCTTGACCTCTCTTCAGTAAATCAGATTTAAAATTATTTACTTACCTCCTATCCCTGCTCCCATGGTTAGACAGCCATGTTTGACACTAAAAGCTGGAGTAACAGCAGGTCAGACAGGGTCTCTGGAGAAAAAGAATAGATGAAGTTACGAGTCGCAATCCTTCAGACTGAGAGTCTGAGGAAAGGGAAACAAGAAATATAGACGCTGATGTCGAGAAATATAGAACAAATGAATGAAAGATATGCAAAAAAGTAATGATAAGGAAACTGGTCATTGTTAGCTGTTTGTTAGGTGAGAACGAGTACAGACAATGAGACTCGAAAAGATGACTTTAAAGCTGGTATGACGTGGGTGGGGGAGGGATGTGGAGAGAGGGAATGTAGGGGTTACTTGAAGTTACAGAAATCAATATTCATACCACCGGGCTGTAAGCTGCCCAAGCGAAATATGAGATGCTGTTCTTCCAATTTGTGTTTGGCCCCACTGACACTGGAGAAGGCCTAGGGCAGAAAGGTCAATGTGGGAATGGGAAGGGGAATGTAAGTGTTTGGCAACTGGGCGATCTCCTATATCTCTTTACATCACCGTCTATATTTTTCATTTCTATTTCCCCTGACTCTCAATCTGACAACCATGTTTATACTTCATAGGAACTATTATCTGCCTTGGTATTCTATTGCTCTTATACCTGTAGAATCTCTTAGGATTTTCCTTGATCTTGTCTGCCAGGACTATTGGGAAATACATTGTCTTGCACTGGAAATTTTGAAGCTACCCTCAAAAGATTGTAGATGGTGGCTATCAATTTGGATTGGAATGGAGATCATAAGATAGTTATCATCTTTAGTTATCAAGGGAACTGATAAATAATTCAGCCACGATTGGACTGGGGAAACGCATTTGAGAGGTTGAGTGACCTATACCTTTACAACCAACTGGATATTCTTTTCTGGACACTGTCTCATTCTCATTATATTCTGCCCATATTTGGTTGGTGGACATGATAGATCCATTCTACCATTTTGAAAAATGGCAGAGCAGTCCTCCCTGGTGTCTTGGGTAGTATTTGTACTTCAACATCACCAGCAATGGATTATCTTGTTGCTATTCTCACACTGTGCTATGGAGGATTTTGCATTGATGTACCTGTCTAATTACAGCTGTGACTATGCTTCAAATATGTTTAATTGGGCTGTAAAATGCTGAGACATCATGCTCATCATCTTTTTATGTTCAATGCCTCAAACTATGGTGAATTTTTGAGTATCAATTCAACGACCAACTGCCGCCCTAATACATGATGACATTAGTACTAGAATAATAAAGCACACTCCTTTCAGTTGTGACAAAGTTTATTATTTTACCCACTAACACATTTGCTGCCAGCAGAGGGGGCCATGGGATCACTACAGTAAATCATTAGTGAATGAGGGTTTTTCTGTAGTAAGGCATCCAGTTGCTCATGTTCAATGCTAGACTTGGCCTTGAAAATTTTGTTTAATAATTGATTTAGTTTAAGTTACTGGTAATGGAAGCTGTGATAGCTCACTGAAGCAATCTTGGTCATGAATGGACAGAGAAAGTAACGGTGTACATTCCAGTTTAATGTGTTTGGAGGATTGTGGGCGAAGAGAGCATTGGGATAAATGTTTGTGCTTTATTGGTTTGGCCTTGATGCGATGATAATGATCTCTTTGATTATTCAATGGCATGTGGTTATCACTGGCATTTATTGTCCAAACTTAATTGCTTCTGAACTAAGGAGCTTGCTATGTTATGCCATTGGAGAGTTCAGAGTAAACCCCATCTGGCATGCGGGCCAAAGTATGTGAGAAAGGTGATTTCCTCCCCAGGAGGACTTTAGTGACCAGTGAGGTTTTATCCTTACCAATATTAGTTTCTAATTTTGGATTTAATTTCTTGAATAAAATTTCACCATCTGTCACTGGTGGGATTCAGATGTGTCACTGTTGAGGGTTTTGGTCTTCTGAATACAAATATCCAGTATCTTCATCTTAATATTGTGTTACACAAGTCCTCAAATCCTTCCCTGCAGGTTCTGCCGGCAGCAAGGACCCCCTCATGCATAATGTGCTTCTCATTATCTTAAAGCTTCATTCAACATTTGTTTAGAAATCTTATACTAATACCTGTGCCTTGAAATTTCTCGTGTACAATTATCATATGAACTAAAATGTGAAAAGATCTGCCCACGAGGTGCCTGTTAACCACCATGGAAATGCTGACTTTACTATTTTTAACAGACTAATCTTAATTTTGTTAATTTTCCTTTTTTCTTGAGAAACCTTAAAATTGGGAAGGTTTGTGTAAAGGTACATACTTTTTTTTACAGTGATGAGGACCATTTCTTTAGTTGACCCAGGAGCTTTTTGATTGCTCCAATGTGAGAGTTTCCAAAATGAGTTAAGTTTGCAACTGTTTCCATTGGAAATATAGTCTGGTAGCTTTGGTAAAAGTTATGATAAATTAGCTGAAATCTACTATCTTGGGTTGGCCTAAAGTGCTTAATGGTCAGGTTAATACTCGGCCATGATTGAATAGTGGAGTAGACTTGATGGGCCGAATCGCCTAATTCTGCTCCTGTCGTGAGGAGCAGAATTCTGCTCTTGTGATAGGAGCAGAATTAGGCCATTCGGCCCATTGTCTACTCTGCCATTTAACCATGGCTGATCTATCTTTCCCTGTTAGTCCCATTTTCCTGCCTTCTCCCCATAACCCCTGGCACCCAGTCGAATCAAGAATAAGATGAGGGTTTTAGTAAAAGTATATAGAAGATATTAGCAAGTTGGCTTTCCAAGACATACAAGATTTAGCTCTTGGGGCTAAATGAATTCAGCGATTATGGGGGGAAAAACAGGAACAAGGTACTGAATTTAGATGATCAGCCATGATCATATTGAATGTCGTTGCTGGCTCAAAGGGCCGAATGGCCAAATTTGCTGTTTCTAGATAAAATGAAGTGGGAAAGTGAATAGAGATGAACGTACAATAAGGCTTCATGGGGGTTAAAGGCATTCTTGTGGGAAACAGCTTGACAGATGTATCTTAATACGGAAAAAATCTTGAGCTCGTGCACTTTGGCAAAGGAACAAAAAAATAAGGAGGATCTTTCAGTGCAAACGTTTGGGAAATATTCAGAGATCTGGTTATTCTTGTGCACGATTTACTGAAAGGTAACATGCAGATGCGACAAGCATTTAAGAAGGTAAATGGAGTTTTCATCTTATTGAATGTGGATTTGAGTACGAGTGTAAGGATGTCGTGTTACAGTTATTTAGGGTCTTGTTAAGATCGGAAATGAAGTGTGCATGTTCTTGCATGTTGGATATTGTGGAATAATTTTAAATATGTAATTGTAACTTTTACTTTTTAATTTATAGTATTTCCATTTGTGTTAATGTTGTTTAAACTCCGTTTTGCAGCATGCCTTGTTGGCTTTGAAGTTTATCCTGGCTCTTGCGATCTCTGACATACCCAGTGATATCCGTACCAAAGTGGCCAGGATGGAATTTGAGTCCTTGGAGGCACTCAAGCGAAAGGTAAGGAAGGGGTTTGGCTGAAATAGTTAATAATCAATTAGATTTAAGATGTTACAGCATATTTCCACCATGAATTTCTATTGCATATATGTTTGGCATAAGTAGAGGCTTTCTTTTATTTTTCCTGCACAGTCTACCATGGCAGTGGCAAACTTAACCACTTATCCAGGTGAATTGTGGACTTTGAGCTTGAACTGAGTGCTGTAGGAGTTAATAGATTAGCTAGTTTCTTGGTTAAATGCAAAAATGTTTTGATTTGTGAAACGAGATTATATGCATTTTATTAAGACTCTGATGCTCAATGGCATTGTTTTCTGGACAGTTGCCCATATTCTTCAAGTAGTCAGAATAATAGAAACACAGAAAATAGGTGCAGAAGGAGGCCATTTGGCCCTTCGAGCCAGCACCGCCATTCATTGTGATAATGGCTGACCGTCCCCAATCAATAACCTGTGCCTGCCTTCTCCCCATATCCCTTCATTCCACTAGCCCCTAGAGCTCTATCTAACTCTCTCTAAAATCCATCCAGCGACTTGGCCTCCACTGCCCTCTGTGTCAGGGAATTCCACATAATAAGATGGGAAATGTGATTGCTGAACTGTTTCATAATAGAAATAAGAAAAAATAAGAAATAATAGAAATAAGCATTGTATTGACCAGGACAGTGCAGACAGCACCAGTGCCTCTGAATACTGGCACCAGAAGGGCAGGTAGTATCTCAGTTAAAGCATCAACTGGAAGTCATCATACAGTTTGGACAGTAGAGGCCCTTCGCTATGTTGATGTTGCTTATGGTTTTTGTGTTTATGATGTCACTATTCCCCATACTTTGTGATTAGAATGCATGAGGATCAATGACCTTTGAAATGTGGCTTGCTGACATTTAGAAATATCAACATTTATTCACGTAGCATTGAAGTTTGCTCCATAAAAATATTTGCTGAGGGGAATGGCTGGCAGTCATTCTTTCTGATTTTATGATTTCATTTTCTGAAAAAGCTAGCAGAAATGAACTATCCATTTGTTTTATTTGTTTTGAAGTATAAATAGGAGGAAGCTAACTTAGTGGAGTGCTGTTCTCAGGAGAGCTGGAATTGCTAGATGGGGCTTGGGAGAAATTGTTCACATAGAAACATAGAAACATAGAAATTAGGTGCAGGAATAGGCCATTCGGCCCTTCGAGCCTGCACCGCCATTCAATATGATCATGGCTGATCATCCAACTCAGTATCCCGTACCTGCCTTCTCTCCATACCCTCTGATCCCCTTAGCCACAAGGGCCACATCTAACTCCCTCTTAAATATATCCAATGAACTGGCCTCAACTACCCTCTGTGGCAGAGAATTCCAGAGACCCACCACTCTCTGTGTGAAAAAATTCCTTCTCATCTCGGTCCTAAAGGATTTCCCCCTTATCCTTAAGCTGTGACCCCTTGTCCTGGACGTCCCCAACATCGGGAACAATCTTCCTGCATCTAGCCTGTCCAACCCGTTAAGAATCTTGTAAGTTTCTATAAGATCCCCTCTCAATCTCCTAAATTCTAGAGAGTATAAACCGAGTCTATGCAGTCTTTGTTCATAAGACAGTCCTGACATCCCAGGAATCAGTCTGGTGAACCTTCGCTGCACTCCCTCTACTCCCTGCACTTCACTAAATCACCTACCCCGCAGAAAACCTTTTGACTGAAATAGTTGAGTGCAGACTGGCTTAAATTAATTTTTGGATCAGAATTAAAAGGTATAGGGAGACACAAAGACTGAAAGGCTCATACTCAGCATTTCAGAATTATTCAATATCAGGAACTTTAAGACTTTTAACACGATGAGATGCTGTTTAAGTGGAAATGTTAATTATTTATGTGCAAAGTTGTACTAAATCAATATTATTTTGTTTCTCATGGATTCCCCTTTGGTAAGGGGAATCCATGGGAAACAAAATAATAAGTATTTCTACCCGCTCTGGACCTTTTTATTTCCAACTGCTGGATTGACATCAACTGCCTGACCTCCACTCTCCTGGGCCACTCCAGTCTTGCCCGCTCTAAATGCACAGGCCTCCATTCACACAGCAACAATCCCAATCCCAACCTTGTTATCAAAACGGGAGGGATGTGCCATTGTCGTTTGGCAGGTTGATCTCTACCATGCTGAGGCCAGATGCCAAACCTCTTCATACCTACCCCTTGACTGTGACCCCACGGAGGAATGCCAGGCCATCGTCTCCCAGATCATTACTAATCTCATTACCTCTGGCAATCTCCAATTGTATCTCCTTCCCAAAATGCACAAACACGACTGCCCTGGCATACCCATTATTTCTGCCTGCTTCTGCCCCACAGAACTCATCTCCAAATACAGTGATTTCATACTATCACCCCATTTCCAGTCCCTTCTGCCCTTCATCAGAGATGCCTCGCTTCAACTCTTTAACTCTCAGTTCCTAGGCCCCTATTGACATCTTTACCTTGGAAGTCCTGGCCCTTTACACTTCCACCCTCCACCAGGAATGTCTCAAGGTCTTCCGGTTCTTTGAACAGAGAATTGGTTTCTCTCTACTAACACTAACTCTGTCTACCAGAATTTATCCTCGTCCTCAACAACTTCTCTTTTGCCACCTCTCATTTTCTTCAAGTTAAAGATGTATCCATGGGCACTCGCATGGGCCTGCCTTTTTGTTGGTTACATTGGTAGTCTTTGTTCCATAGGTACACGGGCATAATTCCCCTTCTTTATCTGCTACATTGACAACTGCACCGGGGTTGCCTGCTGCGCTCAAGCAGAACTCATTGATTTCAGTAGCTTTACCACTAGCTTCCACCCTGCTGTCAAATTCACTTGGATTATCTCTGATACCTCGCTTCCATTTCTTGATCTCTCAGTCTGTCCCCTGTGAAGGAGACAATCAACAGACATCTACTACAAAGCCACCAGCCCCTGCAGTTACTACACCTTCTCCCAACCTGCCTCTTACAAAGACACTATTCCTTACTCTCAATTTCTGTTTCTACCGCGTCTGCTCCCTTGGAAAGCGTCGGCTTTCCGTTCTAGGATATGCAAGCTGTAAACGTTGTTTCCCCTTGCTATCTTATCTGGATTCCTCACTTGTGTCTCCTCTGTGTTCTCCTCTTATTTCTTCACCCCCCCCCCGGATGGAACACGGATAGAGTTCCTCTGGAACCTTGCCTTTCATGCCACGTATCCCACACATTCTCCAACATTCCTCCCACCTGCAACGTGCTCCCAGCACCAGTCACATCTTCC
The DNA here is from genome assembly GCA_963514005.1 of Raja brachyura. Next base: position 77,011,416 of record OY740784.1, read on the forward strand.
CATCTGCACCCCTTTTCCACCTTCTGGGGAGACTACTGCCATTGCAACTTCTTGTTGCAATGGCATCCTGATGCGATCACAACAACCTGGAGCTCAATGCTCTTAAGACAGTGGAATTGATTGTAGACTTTAGGAGAGCTCCTCCTCGCCCCACTCACCATCAACTAAACCACAGTCACATCTGTGGAGTCTTTTAAGTTCTTGGGAACCATCATCTCCAAGGACCTTAAGTGGGGGGCTACCATCGACGCCACAGTCAAAAAGGCACAACAGAGGATGTAATTCCTGTGGCAGCTGAGGAAGCACAATCTGCCACAGGCAATGATGGTCCAATTCTATACGGCCATCGTAGAGTCTGTCCTCACCTTCTCCATCATGGCCTAGTTTGGCTCAGCCACCAAACACGACACCCGGAGGCTGCAGCGAATTGCCCGATCAGCTGAGAAAATTATTGGCTGCAACTTTCCCTCCATTGATGAACTGTACACTGCAAAGGCCAGGAAGCGAGCGGGTAAGATCATCTCTGACCCCTCTCACCCTGGCCACAAACTCTTTGAATCACTTCCCTATATAAGGCGACTCCGGACTGTCAAAGCTGCCACAGCTTTTTTTTCCCACGAGTAGTAACTCTACTCAATAACCAAAAATCTGTAGCCTCCTTTTGCTCTGGTATTTTTTTTATATCACATGTTTAGTTAACAATGTTTTATTATTGTTTCATGTTTTATGTATCATTCTTAATGTCACTGTATGTCATGTTGTCACTTGAGGGCGGAGCACCAAGGCAAATTCCTTGTATGTGAATACTTGTCTAATAACCATATAACAATTACAACACGGAAACAGGCCTTCTCGGCCCTTCCAGTCTGTGCCGACCATTTATTTTCCCCTAGTCCCATCTACCTGCACTCAGACCATACCCCTCCATTCCCTTCCCGTCCATATACCTATCCACTTTACTTTTAAATGTTAAAATCGATCCTGCCTCCACCACTTCTGCAGGAAGATCATTCCACACCGCCACCGCTCTCTGAGTAAAGAAGCTCCCCCTCATGTTACCCCAAAACTTCTGTCCCTTAATTCTCATGTCATGCTCTCTTGTTTGAATCTTTCCTACCCTCAATGGGAAAAGCTTATCCACATCAACTCTGTCTATCCCTTTCATCATTTTAAAGACCTCAATCAAGTCCCCCCCTTAACCTTCTGCGCTCCAAAGAATAAAGACCTAACTTGTTCAACCTTTCTCTGCAACTTAGTTGCTGGAACCCAGGCAACATTCTAGTAAATCTCCTCTGTACTCTCTCTATTTTGTTGACATCCTTCCTATAATTAGGCGACCAAAATTGTACACCATACTCCAGAATTGGTCTTACCAATGCCTTGTACAATTTTAACATTACTTCCCTACTCCTATATTCAATGCTCTGATCTATAAAGGCCAGCACACCAAAAGCTTTCTTTACCACCCTATCTACATACGATTCCACCTTCAGGGAACTATGCACAGTTATTCCTAGATCCCTCTGTTCCACAGCATTCCTCAATTCCCTACCATTTACCATGTACGTCCTATTTTGATTTGTCCTGCCAAGATGTAGCACCTCACACTTATCAGCATTAAACTCCATCTGCCATCTTTCAGCCCACTCTTCCAAATGGCCCAAATCTCTGTGTAGACTTTGAAAATCTACTTCATTATCCACAGCACCCCCTATCTTAGTATCATCTGCATACTTACGTATCCAATTTTCCATCCCATCATCTAGATCATTGATGTACATGACAAACAGTGGACCCAACACAGATCCCTGAGGCACCCCACTGGTCACCGTCTTCCAACCTGACAAACAGCCATCCACCATTACTCTCTGGCATCTCCCATTCAGCCACTGTTGAATCCATCTTGCTACTCCGCCATTAACACCCAAAGATTGAACCTTCTTAACCAACCTTCCATGGGGAACCTTGTCAAAGGCCTTACTGAAATCCATATAGACAACATCCACTGCTTTACCCTCATCAATTTCCCTAGTAACCTCTTCAAAAAATTCAAGAAGGTTTGTCAAACATGACCTTCCAGGCACAAATCCATGTTGGCTGTTCTTGATCAATCCCTGTTTATCCAGATGCTTATATATATTATCTCTAAGTATCCTTTCCATTAATTTGCCCACCACTGACGTCAAACTAACAGGTCTATAATTGCTAGGTTTATTCTTTGAACCCTTTTTAAACAATGGAACAACATGCTCAATACGCCAATTCTCCAGCACTATTCCCATTTCTAATGACATCTGAAATATTTCTGTCATAGCCCCTGCTATTTCTACACTAACTTCCCTCAATGTCTAATAAACGCATTCATTCATTCTTGGTACACTCATCCCTTCCCATACAAACCTCCCCATCCCCAATTACTTTCCCCTGCAATTTGAGGAAATGTAGCACCTATCCCTATACGTCCTCCCTCATATCCATCCTGGGACCCCATCTGTCTATCTGTATTCACCTATCCATGTTCTCCAGAGATGATGCCTGACCTGCAGATTTACTCCTGAACTTTGTCTTTTTTTTGTATTTAACCAGCATCTGCTGTTCCTTGTATCTCATTATTTTATTTCTGTCGGATAAAGGTTCTGAGATAATTGTGTATATGTTTGTAAATGAATGGGATCAGACTGTGTGAGTCCTGCTGCAGGGTGTGGGGGATTGTAAATAACTCAAAGCTGCATGATATCTGTGATATTTATAGTAGGTGGGTCTTAATTAGTATTACGCACTTAGTATATTCTTAAACTATCAGAAGCTCTTCTGTTCATTGTAAGTGGAAATTTAGGAATAGTTGCTTTGTCAGGATGCTAGCAGATTTGTTGTGTTTCTCAGTGATTGGAGAATATGAGTGATAGTGATCTAAGTTCGGAAAAATGTTACAGAAAGGAATATTGAAATGGTTATAAAGATTCAACTCGTTACTGTACTGCATGAAGGAATTCTGCTTTCCTTGGCCATTCAAGCCTTGAATGTGGCAATAACTCCACACAACATAGTTGACTCAAAACTCTTAGAGATAGGCAATGTGGTAGTCTGACCCATGACATACCTATGCAGTGAATTCATTTTTACCATCTTATGGAAACCATATTCTAAACTGATTTTTTTAAATTATTAGATTTAATGAGAATATCATATTATGACCTAAAAATAATCCTTAATTAGTAGACTTGCATTTTGATAATGGCACCCTTATTTCCAAGAACCAGAACCTGCAAGACAAGCAATGTTTGGGGTAGGAGTCATTTCACCAAATGAAACTATTCAATATTCTTGCCCATAGCCTCCAGATGCTTCTCAGTAATGCAGCTGTGTTGTTGGTCATGAAACTGGGCCAAACCAACAGAGGCAATGAGATGAATGGAGCACACAATCAGGCCACTTTATATGGCAAGGAGTGAAACCGATCTTGCACAAACAAGGATGTTTTATAACTAATGTTTTAAAATTTACTTGCAACATTGCATTTCTGTTTTAAATTTAAATTTAATAGAATTGAATAAACAAAATTTGAAGTTATTACAACTATTACAACTTCACACCTGAAAGTGTTTTGTATGCAGTGAAGCACTTTTTAAAGTCTTGTCACCATGGTGATGGAGGGAATGCAGCAATTAACCTGTGTGCAGCAGACTCTTGCATACAACTAAGCACCAATGTATTGGCTGAAGACAAGGAGAATAACTACTCTTAAACTCTGCCCTGTATATTTTTCATCTACATTAAAAGAGCATGATCATGGTTTAATATCTATAATTTTTTTTAATGTCTGATGTTGCAGTGTTCCCCTAATACATCAGGCTGGATTCTGTTATGAAAACAAACATGGGACTTGTATCAGGGTCATGTGGCTTTTCACACCAAGCAATATGGAAAGACGGAACACTGAATTTTAAGTTAATACGGTGTGTAAACAGATCAAGGTTATGAACAAGAAATAACAATGCAGAATTGAGTCCAATGTTAGATCATCCAAGATTGATTGTAGGGGTAGGCTCAACGAGCCAATTGAATGACTTTGGATGAATCCTCTTATTTACACCATTGTGAAGCGTTGGGAAAGGGGTTCTTGGTTCTGAGGTGTGAATGGAGTTTTTTGTAGCACTGGTGTGGTAGCATTATTCTTAGTGGATTGAGAAGCTGGTCAGTAGTGGTATAGTGTTGGTTAGGAATACATGTTTTGGACCCATCTGAGATAGGAGATACAAGATACTTTGATTTAGATGCAACAGACTTGAAAATGAAACACAGCACAGGCATTATTCCCTAAATTAGAAATTGTTTGAATCTTCAATCTTCAGCATATATTATTGTAGCATTTATTGTATTAGTGTTGGTAAACATAAATTAACATTTTAGACCAGAGTTCAATGACCCTTTATGTATGAGTACCAATTGGCCTTTCATTCTCAATTTTATCCCCCAATCTTTCCTCAATGTTCAGATTTTATTTTACTTGTCGTTGCTTCTCTTCAAATCTGCTAATTTACACCTTGTTCTATGCAGCACTTTAGTTGTGTTTAGCAACTTTGTAATGAAAGAAGGGTAGAGGTATGAATACTAAGTTATGTGGCAATAATGGGCTCGGATCATCAGTTCATTTACTCAGATCTTCTCCATGTACTTCAGAGGTTCAGGATACAATGAGGCTGTGAAAAATGCTGTAAACAAGCAAGTCTTTGGTCTCAATGGATTTTATTTTGCGTCCCATAAGCATAGAAGAACTAGAAGCAGTAGGCCATACAATCTCCTGAGATTGTTTTATCTCATCTCCATCTTCAGATTCCTTTAATGTTCAAAATATTACTGTCAGACTTGAATATATTCAACAACCAATTATCTATGAGCCTTTGCACAGTATCACAAAGATTTAAAGTCTTTCAAAATATCTCCACATCTTAACCTCTTATCCTCAGTGATTCCTAGTATTAGAATCTCTGGGTTGAGGAAATGGCCTCTTGGCATCCAGCTTGTCAATAGTAGAAACAAGGAACTGCAGATGCTGGTTTACATGAAATGGCACCAAGTGCTGTAGTAACTCAACAGGTCACACAGCATCTTGGGGAACATGGATAGGTAACATTTTGGGTTGGGACTCTTCAGACTGATTGTGGAGGATGTGGAGTGAAATGTTGCAGAGGTGGAACACCAGTTCTACTGTGTTTCCTCCAAGATCTACTTACCTTTTGGTTGTAAGACAATGCAAGAGGTACTCTTGCCCTGCTTAAGGCAGGCACCACCACATTTTGTGACGTTTTAATAATCTGATATTTGTTCCCACAGCAAATAAAGGAAGCTGATGAATCAATGGAAATGGAAGAGCAACTTGAAACAGAAAAAACATGGGAAGGAAAGAAAAAAATATGAAGAGATCTGTGATTGGCCTTGAGTGGATTAAGCCTTGTACAAAGATTAAAAGTTGTAATAGATGTGACATTTTATTTAGCAGGAAAATATCAGCATGGTGTTAAATATATCCCATTAATATAGTCTTGCATGAATCATTGTGGTTTTGCATGAGGATAATTCAAGTTGTATGGCACAGAACAAAGCATTTACCAGAACAGGGTGGAGAAATATTTGAAAATTTGAGGTTAACATTTGAACTACATCTACCTGAGCATAATTTTGATTTAGCTGGAGTAATTCTCAGTCACTGGTATTGTGCCACAGTTGAATGATAACGTGTGTATACAAATTGCTGTCTCGAACTATGTAACAAGCTTGTGTTTAAGAGAAATCCTTGTACAGAATACAATAAATGAGACTGCACCTCTCACCCGATAACTTTTCTCAAATTGTGCACTAAGCAATTGCATTCTGGCTCCAAATTGTTCAACATTATAGGTTGTTTGCCATAATGAAATCTGCATATAAAACTTAACACCATTTAGACAATTTCCTAATGCAGATGTGAATGTAGACCTCAAAGTTATCCATGCACTTTCATTTGAGCATCTTGAGCTGGTTCTGCTTCAGTTCTGTATTGAGGTGGCAACTGGAGAATCCCCATAATTGTGATAGGGTATCTTAAGACATTTCTTTACAAAGAATGAAGAACATAATCGTGCTAGTGAGGACATAAACAGGAAGAGAGGGGATCTAAATGTGTTGCTGAGGGGCTGGTGCAGGGAGCGAGGATTTAGATTTATAGACCACTGGGATCTCTTCTGGGGTAGGTGTGACAAAAGGCACGGGTTACACCTTGACTGGAGGGGGACCGATGTTCTGGCAGGCAGGTTTGCTAGGACTACATGTGTGGGTTTAAACTAAATAGTGGGGGGGAGGGATTGACAAATTGGGACTATAAAGATGGAGTTGAAGGGGAAGCGAGTACAGGAAAAGTTACAAAAGACTCGAATTAATGGGAAGATAAGTTCGAGAAGGGATAAGAGAGTAATGTCAGGGCCAATTGCGAGAGGGGAGGTGAATACGAGATCAAAGTGTTGTATATGAATGCGCAAAGTATAAGAAACAAAGTGAATGAGCTTGAGGCTCAGTTAGAAATTGGCAAGTATGATGTTGTGGGGATTACAGAGACATGGCTGCAAGAGGGCCAGGGCTGGGAACTCAATATTCAAGGGTATACATCCTATCGAAAAGACAGACAGGTGGGCAGAGGGGGTGGGGTAGCTCTGTTGGTGAGGAATGAAATTTAATATCACAAGGGGTGACATTGAAGGAGATGTGGAGTCAGTATGGATGGAACTAAGGAATTGTAAGGGTAAAAATACCCTAATGGGACTTATCTACAGGCCCCCAAACAGTAGTCTGGATATAGGGTGCAAGTTGAATCGGGAGTTAAAATAGTAAGATTAAACGAGAACTTACCAGTTCGAAGGTTGATCTTTATTTTATGAGGAGTTGTGATGAGGGATTTCGTGAAGAACCCGCCAGCACGCATGCGCGACATACTTCAAAGTAGCGGTGTGGAATCATAGAACCAACAACAGAGAAATGACTTGTTATAGTAAGATTGAAGAGACTCTAATTACCAGTTGATTTATGATCGAGGGTTGGGAGCGGAGGGCACGAAATCCCTCATCGCAACTCCTCATAAAATAAAGATCAACCTTCGAACTGGTAAGTTCTCGTTTAATCTTACTATTTCATTTCGGAGTCACGTGAGTGACTTCGTGAAGACTTCAAAGCTCTGTGATTCCATGCCCTGGACCACGTCCATGCTGTCACACACCACTTATAAGGATGGATAGGAGTAATCAACTTTCCAGACTGCTTGTACTGAAAAAATAATAACAATATTTATTAACAACAAACAAAGGAAAAAAACCCTCACTGGGGGACATCTGCATGCTCTTGACCTGCATTCAGCACAGCCTCCGCGAACAATACAGGAGCGGCAACAGGTTTATTGTAAAACCGCTGGAAGGTGGCTTCGTTCGCCCATCCTGCTGTGGCAAGAATATGGTCCATGGGCACCTCCATGACCCTTGCCGCCGACGTTGATGCAGCCCTGGTGGAATGGGATTTAAAGACATTAGTGTCAATACCTGCCTCACCCAAGACGATCCTGAGCCACCTGGAGATCGTCTGTACCGTCACTCTATGGTGAGGTTTCTTGTGGCTGATGAGCAAGTATTTCTCCATTCCCCTCAATTTTCTCGTCACTTTGATATAGTGGCGGATATGGGCGGCTAAACATAGCCTTGCATCAGCGGGGTATGACGGAAACTTCAGCTGCAGCCCTGTGAACCCAGGTCTATGCTGCTTGAGTAATTCATCTATGAAGAAGATTACTTCGCCAGGGGTAGAGATCATCCTGTCGATCCTGACCTTGTGGAGTGTCTGTACCATCTGCGCTGAAGTCAGTGCCAGTAACATCACCAGCTTCAGGGTGAGTTTGTCCAATTCTAGCCCCTCCATGGGCGACCACGTCCTGAGCAGGGTTAATACCTTCCCAATATCCAACCCCGCCAGGAATTCCAATACGTCGGTGATGGTAATGGAGTCGTATGCAATGTGGGAGCGGCCGCCGTAGGTTTCCCATTTCCGGATATGTGTGAGATATTGCCGCCTGGTGGACTCCAGGCATGACGCTCCAATGGTATCCATAGTTCTGGATGATAGGCCATATCGTAGTAATGGCCTGTTCAGAACCTGCAAGCCAATAAGTTTAGGTGACTGTGGCAGGGATGTGGTTCCCCTGAGACAGGGTCCGTCACCAATTGTGGGCAACCCTCTAAGAGGACCCATGGTTGACTGATCATATCAAGGACCACTGGATACCATGGCTGCGTAGGCCAGTCGGGTATGATAAGAATGCCCTTAGCAGCATCTGACTGGATTTTCCGCAATACCCGACTGATGAGGCAAAATGGAGGAAATGCATAGAAAAACCATTTCCCCCAATCTAGCGAGAACGCGTCCATCGCCATTGCCCAGGATCTGGTTCCCATGAAACGTATGTTGGTACCTGATGGTTCAACCGTGACGCAAAAAGGTCGGTATCCGGTTTACCAAATTTGGCTGTAACTTTAGCCAATATTTGGGAATTTAACATCCGCTCGATGTTGTCATTGAATTTGCGTGACCTGGTGTCCGCCATTGTATTGAGCTTACCTGGTAAGTAGGTAGCTGAAATCCAAATATTCCGTCGAATACACCAGAGCCAAATTGTATTTGCCAATTCATCACATGAAACTGACCTGGTACCGCCCATATGATTTAGATATGCCACCGCAGTGGTATTATCTATTTGGAGACGGACATGAGCGTCAGTAAGATTAGAACAATAAGCTCGAAGTCCGTGAAATGCTCCTAGCATCTCCAAATAGTTTATCCCTTGTGACAACAACAGGGTAGATTCAAGGGTGTCCCATCTGCCTCCACAACTAGAGTAGTTGTCCGTGGCTCCCCAGCCATTGGAGCTTGCGTCTGTTTGTAAGTATACCATCGGATTGGGCAAAATGATCGGTTTAAATGAGTTACAAATATTGTCAATCCACCATTGTAACTCAATTTTTGCCTTTAGAGGCAGCTGCATTGGTCTATTGAAATGTCCAGCGTTCAGTTTTAACGCTGAGATCTTGGCTCTCTGCAGATTTTGATAATGCAAAGATCCGTATTGGGCAGCTGGAAAAACTGCTACGATCTTGCCAATCACCTTAGCAGTTTGTCTAATTGATGGTATACTGGCGCAGACTAGATTCTTGCATACTTGGATGACATCCCCAACTTTGTTAGTTGGTATGGTGGCCCTCATGCGATTGGAATCCACCGTGAACCCCAGATAATCCATGACCTGTGAAGGGCAGAACTTTGATTTATCTGGATGGATAATGAACCCCATTTTCTGAAAAATTTCCACGGTGGCTGAAACTGCCAGTTCCGCTGATTCCAGGGTGTTCCCAATAATTAGGATATCATCCAGATAGGCCATCACTATATGATTTTGTCTCCTTAGTGTAGCCAGTATTGGTTTGAGTAATTTAGTAAATAATCTAGGGGCTGTGGTAAGTCCATTTGGCAAAGCTCTGTATTGCCAGAGCTGATCCATCCAGGTAAATTTCAAGAACTTCCTGTGGTGTTTCTGAATGGATACTGAATAGTATGCATCTTTTAAATCAATGCATGCCATGAAGCAGCCCTCAGAAATCAGTAACTTGGCTGTTTCGAACGTGTCCATTTTGAAATGGATATATTTTACAAAAGTATTCAAATGGGTCAGATCAATAATAACCCGACATCCTCCATCCTTCTTGGTTTTTGTAAATACGTTGGATACAAATTCAATTGGTTCATGAATAGTTCTTTCTATCACGCCTTTTTCTTGTAGCCTTAAGATTTCAGCATAACCTACTGCCGTTTCCTTGCTGGACAGTGTAAATTTCCGATCTGGCATATGCTGGGATGGAGGGATTTTACCATTGATGAATTCAATCTCATGGCCTTGAATACTTTGTAAGATAAACTCATCAGAAGTGATGGTTCCCCATGCCTCCGTAAAGAACCGTAGTCTCCCACCAACATGTGAAGTTAAGCATGCAGGTGCATGAAATCCAGACCGCCTTACCTCCATGGTTATCGGCAGTCCCTAATATGTTTGGCGGGACGTGGAGGTGCTGGGTTGAGCTGATGATGCGGCGTCCGCATCTTCCATGGTGGCCGCTGGGGGCCTAGCCCTAAAAAAGGCCTAGGTTGTTGAGGTTGCTGAAATTGAGGCGGTGCTGGAGTGTAGGTCCTTGCTGGTCTAACGGCAGGGCCTCGTGGCCTGAAAAATGGCACTTTCCTGGCCGGCTGCCTGGTCGAGATAAGTGACCGCATGAGTCCCACCGTTTTAGCGTGGTCATCCAGTTCCTTGACTCGTTTCGGGAGGTCCTCCCCGAACAACTGTCTGGGTGGCGGCGTAGGAGGTGCTTTGCATAGTCCCGCAAATTTCGGGTTCAGTGTGGGTTTAATAATGCTCTTTCTAAATGCGTTTATTTCGTACTGTGTGTTGCACAGTAGCGCTAGAGCATCCTCCTGCTCGGTGTTCAGATCCACCCCATCCACCGACCGTGCAAATGCGGTAATCCCAGCAGTGAGCAACTTCAAGATCCGTTGGAGCTTCACCTCCTGAGTTCTGATCCCTGGGCTGATGTTGCCCCAAATCGGTGTATTGACGATGGGTACGTTGAGGGAGTTGCAATTTGCTGGGGCCTTGTGCCTATTCATGGCCTCCTAAAGGACCTCCTCCTGAAGCTGATGGTTCGTCAGGAAGTCCACGGTGGCAGCCAGTTTTGAGTTGAGGGGTTGTCCTGATGACTCCGACAGTGCAAATTTAGCTGCCACATCCAAGAGCTCCTCCTGAGGGGTCTCAGATGTAGATGGTGCATGGACCAAGATGTCCTCATCCTCCGGCTGTCCCAGGCTTCCCGCTGACGATGGGGATAAATCCATGTGCCCTCTGGACCTAGATGTTTCCCGCCTCTGGCTCTGTTGCAGGAGGAGTTCCAACATCCGCTCCATCCTGTCAATACGCCCTTCGCCCTTCGAACCCGGGCGGTCGGAGTCCTCATGTCCAACGGAACTGCTGAGGCTCCTGTCATCGGCCCGTACCTCGTCGAGGTAATCTCGGTGCCGGAAAGAACTGTCGCTACCAGCCGCCTCGGCGAAACTGAGTGATTCCCACGCGGATCTGCTCAAACGCCTCCTTTTGGCGGAGCTCGATCCCGCTGCCTCGGAGGGCAAACGCGGTGAGAGGTTGGCACCCGATGCCTCGGCGTGGTGACCCGATATCCGCGCGGGCTTGCCGACTGCCCGGATCCTGGGCCTAGACGGCGTACGGTCCCGTCATCCCATCCACGGGGGACTCGGTGACCGTGGCGGGACTCCACCTGAATGACTCTTCCTGGTCTTGAAGGTTGGTGAGTCCATACTGGCCCTTTCAGGTCTACCAGTGGACTTGAGTCCCTCCATTTCACCAGTCCGCAATCTAGCGGCAGGTGATACCTTCGCCCGCGAAGGGCTAGGTTGACGGGCTCTATCCCTGCCTCTCCTACGAGGGCTCAGGGAGAAGGGCCGTGCGGCAGCACGTGAACCCTGTTTGCCCTGGTCGACCAACGAGCCCGTTGGCGACAGCGATATGGAGTCAGGGTCAGCCTGCTCCGGTGGCACACCGAAGTCCTGCTCTGCGGGATCCTCGCTAGAGCTGCGGTGTATCGGCGGGTCGGGTCCTGTGACGACAGGGCTCCCCGACTTCCTCGCCTTTTTCCCGGCCTGACTCGCAGGTGTAGCCGTTGGTGAGGGCTCTGGGATGGGTGGCCGGCGACTCCGTGCGGACGTCCTACGGCCCTTATTCTTCCTATCCATGTTTCTGTTGAGAGAAAAAACACTTGCACAACAAAAACCAACCAACTCAAGGTTAGTTACACTTACCTGAGCGGCCCTTATGAAGGGCTGGTGGTGAGCCGCGCTTCACCTCCAGCCATCGACTGCAATGCGTTGCAACGATATATCGCGCATGCATGCTGGCGGGTTCTTCACAAAGTCACTCACATGACTCCGAAATGAAATTGGCATGTAGTAAAGGAATTGCTACGGTTGTTATGGGAGATTTCAACATGCAAGTAGACTAGGGAAAATCAGGTTGGTACTGGACCCCAAGAAAGGGAGTTTGTGGAGTGTCTCCGTGAGCAGCTTGTATTGGACACGACCAGGGAGAAGGGAATTCTGGATTTAGTGTTATGTAATGAACCGGATTTGATAAGGGAACTTGAGGTTAAGGAGACATTAGGAAGTAGTGACCATAATATGGTAAGTTTTAATCTAGAATTTGAGAGGGAGCAGGGTAAATCGGAGGTGTCAGTGTTACAGTTGAACAAAGGGGACTTTGGAGCCATGAGGGAGGAGCTGGTCAAGGTTGACTGTAAAGATACCCTAGCAGGGATGACAGTGGAACAACAATGGCAGGTATTTCTGGGAATAATACAGAAGGTGCAGGATCAGTTCATTCCAAAGAGGAAGAAAGATTCCAAGGGGAGTAAGGGGCAACCATGGCTGACAAGGGATGTCAGGAACAGTATAAAAATAAAAGAGAAGTACAATCTAGCAAATATGAGTGGGAAGTAAGAGGATTGGGTAATGTTTAAAGAGCAACAAAAGATAACTAAAGGCAATATGGGGAGAAAAGATGAGGTACGAAGGTAAGCTAGCCAAGAATATAAAGGAGGATAGTAAAAGCTTCTTTAGGTTTGTGAAGAGGAAAAAATTAGTTAAGACCAAAGTTGGACCCTTGAAGACTGAAACAGGTAAATTTATTATGGGGAACAAGGAAATGGCAGATGAGTTGAACAGGTACTTTGGATCCGTCTTCACCAAGGGAGACACAAACAATCTTCCTGATTTACTAGTGGCCAGAGGATCTGGGGTGACGGAGGAACTGAAGGAAATTCAAATTAGGCAGGAAATGGTGCTGGGTAGACTGATGGGACTGAAGGCTGATAAATCCCCAGGACCTAATGATCTGCATCCCAGGGTACTTAAGGAAGTGACTCTAGAAATCGTGTAGGCATTGGTGATCATTTTCCAATGTTCTATAGACTCAGGATCAGTTCCTGTAGATTGGAAGGTAGCTAATGTTATCTCATTTTTTAAGAAAGGCGGGTGAGAGAAAATAGAATTATAGACCAGTTAGCCTGACATCGGTGGTGGGGAAGATGTTGGAGTCAATTATAAAAGATGAAATAGCGGCACATTTGGTTAGCAGTAACAGGATCGGTCTGAGTCAGCATGGATTTACGAAGGGGAAATCATGCTTGACTAATCTTCTGGAATTTTTTGAGGACGTAACTAGGAAAATGGACAAGGGAGAGCCAGTGGATGTACTGTACCTGGACTTTCAGAAAGCATTTGATACGGCCTTACATAGATTTGTGGGCAAAATTAGGGCACATGGTATTGGGGGTAGAGTGCTGACATGGATGGAAAATTGGTTGACTGACAGGAAACCAAAAGTAGGGATTAACTGGTCCCTTTCAGAATGGTAGGCAGTGACTACTGGGGTACCGCAGCTATTTGCAATATACATCAATGATTTAGATGAAAGGATTCAAAGTAACATTAGCAAATTTGCAGACAACACAAAGCTGGGTGACAGTGTGAACTGTTAGGAGGATGCGATGAGAATGCAGGGTGCCTTGGACAGGTTGGGTGATTGGGCAGATGCAGTTTAATGTGGATAAATGTGAGGTTATCCACTTTGGTAGCAAAAACAGGTAGGCAGATTATCTAAATGGTGTCAAGTTGGGAAAAGGGGACGTACAACGGGATCTGGGGGTCCTTGTTCATCAGTCAATGAAAGTAAGCATGCAGGTTGAGTATAGGAGCAAAGGGGTCATTCTGCAGTTGTACCGGGCCCTATGGAATTCTCTGCCTTAGGTGGAGGCCGGTTCTCTGGATACTTTCAAGAGAGCTAAATAGGGCTCTTAGAGATAGCAGAGTCAGGAGATATAGGGAGAAGGCAGGAACAGGGTACTGATTGGGGATGATCAGCCATTATCACATTGAATGGCGGTGCTGGCTCGAAGGGCCAAATGACCTACTCCTGCACCTATTGTCTCCTGTATATTTTACCACTTATCACTTGAAGTTCAGAAGTGGAAACTAAGTTACTTACCCAAAGGGAAAAAAATTGATTCAAAAAAGGTTCAAATGGGAAGCGGTGATAACATTTCATATTCAGCTGGATCAAAGGGAGTTTTGCATGGTTACAATCTCCTAGAGGACACATAGCTTGCAGGTCTTTACCTTCCTAACTCTACCAAATGACAACAGCTTTTAACCTAATGTACAGATTTGAAACTTGTAAGTAAAATGGTACAGAAGAGCTAATGATTAACATGAATAACATGCCATCAATTCAACTTCTTTAGATCATTCAGTTATACAATTAGATCTTAGCATCGATCATCTCCCATTCAAGCTGACTAGTTGTATCATATTCTGGTTCCACTGCAGTTATTTTGGTGACTCTGGCAATATGATTTCAGGAACAGGTAGGAGAGATAAAATGTGCAGAGGTTGTTTTTTAAAGTTCCTAGTTTATTTGTGGTAATGTCATTTTCAGTTTGGCAGACTAATGGCACAGGGCAGCTGTGCAGATCACTCTAATGGAGACCCAAGATTGCAGATACTGGCATCTTGAGCAAAAAAAATAATTGCTGGAGGAACTTGGTAGGTCATGCAACGTCTGAAGAAAAAATGACAGACAATGGTTTGGATTTTGTTCAGATTACTCTAATGGTTATATAATTGTCTAAATAATTTCCACAATTCCCTTTCTTTAAACTGCCACTACCTCCTGCAAAACAAAAATGTGACTGTTTTCATAAATACCAGGGTAGCAACAGCGAAGGAACTGGTCTGACTTTTTATGATGAGACAGAGTAGAGGAAGGAGATAGTGTAAGCAATCTCAGCAAAACAAGAGTTCGTCGACTGCACGAGGTGGGGTGGTCTGCATCAGTGGTGCTAAAGTAGAGATGGTCGAGAGTGTACGTAGGAGCAAATATAACTCTCAATTTGCATCATAAGTTGGTTTGGCAATTCATCGGTCTAGGACTGCAAGAAATTGCATAAAGTTGTTGGATGCAGCCCAGTCTCTTGCAAAACAATCTCCCCACTGACTCCATCTACAATTCATGCTGCCTTTGGAAAGCAACAAATATAATAAAGGACTGCTCATACCCCGATCATTCCCCATTCTACCCTCTCCTATTGGGCAGATGGTACAAAAGCTTGAATACCAGACTTGGGGCCAGCTGCTTCTTCTATCAGACTGTTGAACTGACCTCTTGTATACTAGGGATGAATTCCCAATCTCTAATCTATCTTGGTGCAGCCATTGTACTTTTAATTCCACTACAATATAATACTATATTATACACTGTTTACTTTGCTCTTTGTGCTACCAGCTGTATCTGTGTATGCTTTGATTGCACTTGCATATGCCTGAATAGAGTACAAAACAAAGGTTTTCACTGTATCTCAGAACCCATGATTATAATTAAACAATACCAATTTTTATCAGAGAGACAACAATGACCTTAAACTATCAAGTAAATATGGTAGTTTAAGGTTTTGTTGCCATCTACACATGTAAGAGTCGATCCCAAAATGAGCTCAGCTTTCTTTCTACTTCAAATAATTTAACATATTTAATGGTTTGAAAGTTACAACTGACTAGAAATCAGCTACTATTTTATTACACATGAAATTACCATTTTGAAGACAGGTTGGCCATGGGATGCCACATTTTCAGACTGTTACATTATTTGGTCCAATAACATTCATAAGTAGTGGTTACTCTTCTTTCATTGCACCAAACGATGCAGCACAACATACAATACATTACCGGTCATTCACTTGGGACAACTAGAATATATAGAATACAGACAGTTAAACAGTGGGTGTTTCCACCAACATTAATCTAGTTCAATCTGACAACTGTACACCACTGTAATTCTCCAGTACTGTGTATACACAAATTTACAGTTCTTGTACAAATACACATGGTAGGAGTTCTAAAAGGTGCCATCACAAGGCTATACATAAAATATAAACAAAACTATTTACAATAATCCAAAAACAACTGCATCTATACAATTGCTATGAATTCCGTTCACTATTTGTTATTTCCCACAATGAAAATCAAATCATTAAAAACTGGAATGCCAATATACGTTAAGAGCAACTTGAAATACCTGCAACCCACCCAGTTTCTCCTGCAGCATTTAATTTGGAACATACATTTACTGCCAAATAACTGGATGGAAAGCGATTGCCAGTGCTATTCAGATCTATATTTCAAGGAAGTTTTTTCAATATTAGAGAGGATAAAGAATCCCTATTGACAAAAGCGTAGCTGATTTACCTATGGAATAGGAAAGGTTTAAAATTTTCATAAACTACAGAGTTTAATAGAAACCATTCACAAACCATTTTTAATAAAAGACAAGTTCCCATTATAGATCAACATTGAAAATCTCTCCCCATCTGAAGCATTAATGTGATTCTCTGCATCAGTGGAGGACCCTTCAACTGCAGGAAGAGAGCAGGTGGTATTTCAAATCTCACACTGTAGGTCAGAAGCAGAAGTTCACATTGTAATCATAGCTAGAATAACATTGTCCTTCCAACCAATTACATCTTATTGGCCTGCAAAGGACAATGCAATTTTGCGTTATTTCCAATCACTACACCATGGCCTATCCCACAGAACTGACAGAACAAATAGATCCAAACATATATACAGATGAAGAGACAAGCTAGCCTAAGTGCAGTGCTTTCTCACTAAAGGGGCAACATTGTGTCATGGACACTAATAAGCAGAAAACTTAGTTCAACCCAACCCTGTCCAATTATAGCACCTTAAAATTCTTGCTCAAGTTTGCCTTATCCTGAGTTTAAGTCAATATAGACTAACCCACCCTAAAGTGAGCTCTCTGCAATCTTTCAACAAATTAAGACTCTCCATTATTTATTTTAGAGAGCATTTCACCAGGCTTGGAATATTGAAATGTTTTCACAAGAGCTGCAATATTTCATTTATTGCTTTGGTTCTTTTATGTCACGTACACTAGAGTATGTAATTAAACCTAATACTCTTTGACCAAATGGTTTAAACCGTAGAGATGTACTCTATCCTTTCATGTGCAACACAAAGAGCGACAAAGTGAACAATTTACTTAACTGCATTTAGCTGCATTAACAACATACAGCCTAAAGGCTGATGTTAAACTCCCAAGAAATTAAAAATCTGCCCCAGTTTTTTTTCTTGTTGGAAAATTAAAGCAGCAGCGAGCAGCATGCACAAAGACCATGCATTGTCAAGATATTGAGCAAACCAATTCAAACATTGCAATAAATAATTCAGGAAGTCCATTTAGAAAGCTCAAGACTAAAATAATTTCACTTTGCTAAGAAAGTCAAAGTGTAACCAGCAAGAATAACAGTTAAATCAAGTTTAAATATATTTAAATAACTTGACAGCAGCTGGTTTGACTGGAGGAACACAACAGCCCATCTTTAGGATTCCGTTGAATGTTCACAGAAAGAGTTTTCTCACAAAGAGGTAGCTGTAGAACATTATTCTTCAAGTTCATATTGTTCTCTTTTGACATTTCAAGCACATTCAGCAGATCAGCCATTTGGTCAGAATAGGACTTGCTATTGGTCAAGGGAGAAGTTCGTTCTATAACATTGCTCGAGGTGATGCACATTTTCCAGGTTGATTTCTCATGTATTCGAGTCCCAGATGTTGGTTCAATAATGTATCTACTACTGATGCCACCCTGTAATTGGGAACTAAGACATAGGCTCATCAGTTTCAGGCTCTCTACCAAATCCTCTGCCGCTTTGGGTGACTGAGACGAATGTCCTTGGGTTGCACAATTGCGAGTTCTTGTTCCTGTGTTGTTGGTGCTCCCACTGGGATCGTTGGAAGGGCTACTACCACCTTTATTGCCTTCACTTGGGCTGCTCTTGTCAACACCAGCATTCCCATCACTTGATTTACCTTGCCCACTTCCATCTCCTCCATTTCCTGGAGGCCCTTCGCTGCTATCGCGGCGGTGCCAGGAGTAAGTGAACCCACTGTCTTTGTCAAGAAGTCGGCGACTTTCCGAATCATCATCACTGGTTTCGGAACTGCTGCAACTTGATCCACGGCCTTGACTTTTCCGTTTTTGGTACCGTTTATTCACAGTACTTGGCGAAGCTATGTTCATCTTTAATCGACTAAGCTTGGGTGGTAGGTTATCATCCATGTCAAAATCATCATCCGACTCTCCTTCCTCAAATATTTGATTAAGAACAGGAGCACTCTTCCTGGTGGTAAGCCGGTTTGTTATGGAAGGCTTACGTCGCAAAACCACAGGAGTGGGTAGAGGAATTATATTTCTATCATCCTCATCATCCTCTTCATCCTCTTCCACTCTGAATAGACACGTCCTATTGTTTGCAGCAGCCTTTCCAGTTGCTCCAATTGTTGACGACTCTTCTTTCTTCGCTGGCTCACCAGCTTTCATTCGGTGCCCATTAATGGTGGACTCCACAGTGCGGGCTGAGGAACAGACTCCAGTAATTGACACAGGATGGATAATGGGTGATGATGTTATGTCTTCAATATCTTTGGCCACTTCAATTTTTGTAGGCCAGGATTGCCTAATTTCAAAAACAAATAAGAGAAAAAGGGAAACAAAACTTTCAGTCACTTTCTTTAATTTCCTATGAGGCTTTATGGTAATACATTTAAAGTTGGATTTATTAGTTAAAAGTTATTTAATACAGAATTCATACCAACAGAATGTTTATTATTAAACATCCAGTCTGCTTATTTCTTACAGCAAATCCATCAGCATGTTTATGTGCTAAAACTCAATGTTATGCAAGTAATGAAGAAAACATGAAGAACTGAATACCACATACAATCCCAAATTCAAAGGGACACTTAATGTTGGTATTCATGGTACAAATACACCTACTGAGACACAACAGTTGAAAATACCTTTGGGTCTCTTCCATGGTTATCGTGTTTATCCAGTTCAGAAAGATCAAAATTTAGGTGGCAAAGAATCAAAAGCTCCCAGCCCAATAATGCTATTTATAAAATTGTAACAACCGGTCTCTTTATATGATAAATCTAGGTGCGACTAACACACCCAAATGGAGAGGAAACACTCTACACAATCTGGTGCAATGAGATTACCATTTAAAATTTTGATAAATACAATGACTGGAACCGATGACAATTATGATACTGTTGTCTCAGTTTCAGTGAACAGTGTGAAGGTCATTTCATGCACTGATATAAAGGAGTAATTCTTGAAGTGATATTTTCACAAATACAAGTCATGGAAAAAGCTACGAGCTAAATCGGAAGGCGTAATAAGATGTGGCTATGGCTTGCACTGAATAAATTAAAACATAATTATGAAAATATGATCATGCATTTACAAGACTTAAAGTCATCTTTCAGCCTAAAGTAATGCAAGACGGAATTGACTGTTTTGGGGAAACAAGACACAATGATTATTGAAATTTAGAGAATCTCATTATCACTTGCAAATTCAATTGGAAATGCTCAGAAACAAAACTTGCAGAAAAAAAAGTTAACCGGAATCTGGTCCTATGGTCTTGTAGTTCTAGAATTCGATCAGTTTTTTGTTCTTCCAGTACGAGCCTGTAAATCTCTCCCACAAACCTTTCTGGTCTCTGAAGTATACCCCACAGCATTCCATATTTAACGGTTCCATTCATTTATCTCTTCCATGTTATATCTTCTGAAAATCTTTGTGATCTTCACAGATGCAAACCAAGTTCTACTGTGAAAACTGTCTGTCAAAATGAGCTTTAGACTGATTGGGGGCTTTGATAAACTCTTAATGTGCAACCCCCTGGGTTCAAACTGACATAATCAAGTTGTTCTTTGTGCTCCAGCATATTGTTGGCTTGATCTCAGGGTCAAACCTCAAAGGCATCTTCTATCCAGTGGAAACACAGAGAGCCAGGGTAAAGATGCATCTTTCGGATGCTGGGGACACCAAAACATCTTCCATATCAAACATGTAGCTACAGTACCAACATGAAAAAACCCAATCTAAGAATGCAATTTGGGCCTTTCTGTCTTTTCTGCCTTCAGTCCCACTGCACAACAAACCAAAACAGACAAGTAAGGACACCTGAAACCATCCCGGGGAATACAACAAATAAGATCACTTTAGATCCCAAACTTTGACACCAAAAGCAAAATTATTTTTAAAACAAGCTGTGGAATTTTTAAATGGTGCCTTGCACAACATTGCAATTGTCTAAAGTTTATATGCACAGAATGAGGCGATCCTGTTCACTTCTATATTGATCTTTGCATAAGCAATGAATCTTGAAGAAAGGTCCAAATTAATTTGTTAACATTCCTACTCTTCAAATACTGTCCTGACATAGATGACATCCTGTGAATAAATCAGAACCTATGTTAAAATTAAAACAGCGTCTCTGAAAAAATACATTATGTCCCAGTCAACCTAGATTACTTGCTTAAAACCTCCTTTTGGGCATGGAGTCACAAATTATGGAGTTAGAAAGCAATCTCCAAGCTAAATGGACATTGAACCAGAATTTGCATCACCAATCCACATGCAACCATCCTAGGAAATCTTAAATCAGGACATGTACTCTGCCTTCAAGCAATGTATTCAAAATGCTTTTCACCAGCTCCATCTAGATTTTAAAAGATACACGAGTTAGAGGTATACATTTATTGAATCCAAGATTCAAGTGCTTTATATACCAGGGCAGCACGGTAGCAGTAGAGCTACTGCCTTACAGTGCCAGCGACCAAGGTTCGATCCTGATCACGGATGCTTGTCTCAACGGAGGTTGCACGTTCTCCCCGTGACCTGCATGGATTTTCTCCAAGATCTTCGGTTTTCTCCAACACTCCAAAGACGTACAGGTTTGCAGGTTAATTGGCTTGGTGTAAATGTGAAAATCATTCCTATTATGTGTAGGGTAGGGTTTATGTGCGGGATCGCTAGTCGGTGCGGACTCGGTGGTTCGCTCATGGAGCAGGGTGATAAGCACTCACAGAGAAAAGGACTCCTCAGGTGAAAACTAACTACTCAACTTTCCTTCCCCCTGAACCTATAGTAGAAGGTACATTTAGCTCTTTTGCCTGAACTGGAAGAAAAATGCTGTTTCAAACACATCTGCATAACATGTGTAAGAAAGAACTGCAGATGCTGGTTTAAATTCATTCCTCTCTCCAGAGATGCTGCCTGTCCCGCTGAGTTACTCCAGCATTTTGTGTCTACCTCTGCATAACATTTAGGTATCCTCGAAGTAAGTGTTTCAGACTCCAAAACAGATATCTCTCTTGTAGATTGCAAAGGGAAGCAGTTTCACCAAGGAAATTTATCCATCCCATTCTATGGCAGTGTCCAATTTTTTTTTTTAAACTGCATGTGACTAAGTTGCAGGTAAAGTTACTACGTGTATATGCATATGCACAAGTCCCACGCCACAGAAAATGACAGATCTAGAAACACAAGGAATTTATATTCACATTAAAAATACACTTTGCCTCGAAGTTCAAAATATATATGTTAACCAACAAGTGCAGCCTATGTATATCTGTACCTGAACTGAGCTTTCATGTGGCTTGGACTGGAAGAACGGGCAACTTCTTTCTCCTGTTTCTCCTTTAAGGTCCTTTCAGCCAGCAAAAAGTAAGTGGCAGTGATGTGATTGTATTTATTACTTTCCAGTGACCTAAAAGAACAAACAACTATTTAGAATAAGAAACATTTACAGCATATCCTTTGAGAAACCCCTACCTCACGTGACCACATTTCAAAAGTAGTTTACTTAAGAGTTTTGGGATGTCCTGAATATAAATTGATTTTATAGAAATGAATGTCCATTATCTTACAAATAAATTTGACGTAGGTTGCAAAAGACTTATTTATTTAAAATTCCTTCACACAAATAAAAACAACTATATCAAAAAATGTTTGATATAGGCACATCGTGGTCTGCAGGTAGAGAAGTCTCATACGTCAGCAACCTGGGTTTGGATCAGAAGTTGAGGAGGCCTTTGGGTAAGACAAGCATCGAGACATGCTACCCCCTCCCGAGCATCATTCAGGCCAATATTAGTCGCACGAACAAGATAGAAGACCGGAAATCAAGACATGAGAGACTGTTGTGGACTCTGTTGCAGAAACATGACTCACCCCCAATTTTCAGCACATGGGCACACCAGCCCAAGGATTTTTCCATCCGCCACATTGACTGGACCATGGAGTCAAATAAATAAAGAGGCAGCGGCATCTGCTTGTTATTGAACACTTCATGGTGTTTGGCATTGTCAATCATGTCCCATTCCTGCTCCTCCGGCCTGGAATGTCTGATGGTCAAGTGCCAACCATTCTACATTTTAAGGGAGTTCTCCACTCTCATCCTGACCACAGTCTACATCTCTACTCAGGCAGACATCAAGCTGGCAGTTGAAGAATTGGGTACCGTGATCAACGGGCACAAATTAACGTATTCCAGTGCCTTCCACTTCATCAATGGGGAATTCAGCCACGCTAGCTTGAAAATGTATCTGCCAAACTACCATTAACACATAACCATCAAAATCAGAAAACCGAAACACTCAACCATTGCTGTACCACTATCAGGAATGCCTATTCCTCCATCCCTCGCCTGAATTTTGGAAATTTTGACAACCGACTGAGCTCCTTCCAGCCTGCAGACAGACAGAAGAGCACAGCATTGAAGGGGACTACAAAGAGCTAGTCAAGGAGATGGGAGGAGTGGTTTCAGGACTGCTTTGAGTCGGCGGACAGGGCCATGATCAACAACTCATCAGCAATCTAAATTAATATGCCAGAGTCGTCACTTCATAAAGAAATGTCTGGACGATTATGTACCTACAAAAATATTCCTAGTTTTCCCCAACCATAAGTCCTGGAGGAACCAGGAGACTCAATGGGCTAATTATGTGTGTCTAAGACTGGCAATCCATCAGACAAGAAATCCAAGTATGAATTCCTGACGATGGCTAATCGACAATTGTGAGATCTTCCACACCATCACCTCCTACAAGGTTAAACTGAGTAGCAGAAGTGGTAATGACACATCTCTTCCAGATGAGTTAAACACCTTCCATGCACACTTTGGAAGGGAAAACAGTGCCACACCTATGCGAGTTCCCAGAGCTCCTGCCAACTCCATGATCTCAGTCGCTGAGGCCGATGTGAGAGCATCCTTCGAAATGGTGAATTTACGAAAAGCGTCCAGAGATCTAGAGTCCTGTACAGATCAAATGGTATCAAGAAAATCGTTAACCACTCAGCGGCGTGCTCGGAGGTTCTCAGCCACTATAAAAGGCATCGATTGTACTGGTGCCAATGAAAATCTTGAAAACCATTTCAAATTCCTGGATATTAACATCTCAGATGACATGCCCTGGGCCCAGCACAGCGATGCAATCGCAAAGAAGGCTCACCAGCACCTCTACTTTCCTGGAGGTTTAGAGAGATTTTGTATGTCTCAGAATACTCAAACAAACTTTGATATACTATAGAATTAATCTTGACTGGATGCATCATGGCCTGGTTAGGTAATTCCACTGCACAGGAATGCAAAAAGCTTCAGAAAGTGGTGCACTCAGCGCTGCCTATTACTGCCTCCATTGAAAATACCTCCAGGAGGCTTGAATGGGTCTTCTATCATCAAAGATTCCCACCTTTTGGACCATGCCCTCTTCGCATAGCTACAATAAGGCAGGAAGTTCAGAAGCCTTAAATCCCATACCACCTGGTTCAGAAACAACTACTTTCCAGGTTCCTGAAGCAACTTCGACAACCCTAACTTTATCTCGACAACGGAACATTAGGGCCCACTTTTGCATTACTATATATCAGTTTTTGTTTCTTAATTATGTTTTTTGCACTATGGTCTTGTTTTTTTTGCACAGACTTCTTTCCTTTACTATGATATGTTCGATTTGTGTGTCATTTATGTATAATATATTCTTGGGTTTATCTGGAGTCTATGTGCCTGTGATGTTGCTGCAAGATTTAATTGTATCTGTACCCCACTATACTTGTTAATATGACAATAAACATGAACCTTAACCTTCAGTGCTCTGTGTGGAATTTGGCTTCTATCCCTACGATTGCATGTGTATCCCAGGTAAAATTATGATAGACAAAGATAGGGTAGACAGTCAGAACCTTTTTCCACGAGGTGGAAATGTCAAAGACTAGAGAGCATAGCTTTAAGGTTAGAGGGGTAAAGTTCAAAGATGTGACCAGATGTGAGGCATTGTTTTTTTTCCCCTTTACACAGTATGGTGGATGCCTGAAACGCATCGGCAGGAGTGATGGTGGAGGCAGATACGATAGTGACATTTAAGAAGGTTTTAAATATGTACATGGATGTGCAGAGAATGTGGGGACATGGATCACATGCAGGCAGAGAAGGTAAGTTTATAGTGGCATGAAGTTCAGCATAGACACTGTGGGCCAAAACAAGTTCCTGTGCTGCATTGTTCTATGTTCAATATTGTACTGCAGTTTCCTACCACATCCCAATGACATACTGATTATAATATTAATGGGTGACAGTAAATCAACACTAGTTTAAGTGAATAGTGGGAAAATAAGGGGAAGTGTTAATGAACAAGTGAGAGAGAGTAGGTTACATGGAACTGAGTAGGAGAACAAGATTACTCAGCCAGCATAGGCTTTGGAGGCACATGGCCACCTTCTAAATCAGAAGGAAATGTGGAAGCCCACTGATGGCACGCTGAGTCACATCTTTGTCAAAGATAATGTATTTTCACCATAGTGTCACAGCATCTTGATTTTATAGATACATTTGACAAAAACATATAAATAACACATTTGGCATTATTATGCTAAAAAAGCTAAATATTAAACATAATCAGAAATACAGAAGATTTGGCATCTGGTTCACTCCTTGGTCCAGTGTTGGTCCATTAGGCCAGTGTGCTGATTGATAAGTGATTAAGCCAGTGTGTTGGTAAGTTGATATGTTCCTGCCTTCAGGTCAAAAGTGGCCAATATCAAGTTCCAAAAGTTCCCTTCTCAAAACGGAGGACAATTAGCCATTTGGAACACAATGCTAGAGAATCTTGCAAAAAGTTTGAGATGCATATTGTGTTTTTGTACAAACATGCATCTGTCCACAAGTTTAATATTTTTGATATTGCATTTTGTTACAAATGTGATCTAAAGAGTCAGTGGTCTTAAAATGGGGAGGCCATGGAAATGGTGCAGTAGAGGTTTACTAGAATACTGCCCGTATTAGGGGAGGTATAAGGAGAGAATGGACAAACTTGGATAGTTTTCCCGAAAACATGAGATTGAGGAAAGACCTGATAGCAGTATGTAAAATTATACGAACCATGCAACGGGTAGACAAGTCAGAACTTTTTCACCCAGGGTGGAAATGTCAAAGACTAGATGTATGGAGTGATTTTTTTTTAGACAAAGGGTGAAGAGTGCCTGAAACACACTGCCAAAGGTGGTGGTAGAAGCGGACACAATAGTAGTATTTAAGAGATTTTTACACTTGTACATAGATATGCAAGGAAAGGAGAGATATGGATCTTGTGCAAGCTAGAAGGGATTAGTTTATCACGGCATCATATTCTGCACAGACATTGTGGGCCAAAGTGGCCTGTTCCTGTGCTGTACTTTTTGAATTTCTATTAATTGCATAATACTTTACACATTAGGTTCTTGAGCATAATGCACTAAGCATTATTAATTATTCAATGACATTTCAATATTTTCAATTGCACATGTGAAACCAGATTGCAATTTTTGAAAGCCATTGGAGTTACCAACTCCACCCAGAACCTTATCAACAAACTGATGTATTAACCCTTTATATCTATGGATGCTGCCTAATCTAAGTATTTTCAGCATTTTCTGTTTTATTCTAATGACTATTTTAATTTCTATCCACCTGTGAAGGTCGGCAATTATATTTTATGAGTAGAGTGGTAACGATTTTAACATGTCCTGAAATGCAAATATATTTGGCAGTGATGAGTTTCAATTCCTAAATGTTTAATTCCTTTAAACGTTTAGTATCCTTTAAAATCTTTTATATTTTTCAAGTAAATAGTATTTCAAGAAGAAATTTATACTTCAAGTAAATAGTATTTTCATAATACACTTTGGAAAAAAAGCCAGTATTGATAATTACATGCGTCTTGTGTGGAGGGCTCCACTATACCTACTCAATAATAGTTTCCCGATCTGCAATATCACCAAGCACCATACGCTGGATGATGCCATTGTGCTCTTCATCGGATAAATTCTTGTAAGAGACAAGAGGTACATTGCACTTCGTTGCAGGTGAAGGATCAATTCCCAGCAGCCAGCGGTGATTCTCAATCTCCTCCAGTGAGGCTCTTCGTTTTGGATCTCTCTGCAGCATGCGATTGATAAGACTGATGGAAATAACATTAAAAAAATCATTTAACGTGCCCATTTAAACTATTTAGAATCACTGCCTTCAGTGATTGAGAGAATAGGACATCTAGACTAATGTTTTTGGAGCCTTAAATGAGACTAGATTTCACAAGAAAATCTGTGTTCAATGCTCTATTCATTACCATTCCTGAGAGACTTACTTTACTGTATTAAATGGATATGTGTGCCCAAACTTGCCGTGATCATAAGACATAGGAGCAGAATTAGACCATTCAACCCATCGGGTCTGCTCCGCCATTCAATTAAGGCTAATCTATTTTTCCCTCAACCCCATTTTTTTGCCTTCTCGCTTTGACACTGACTAATCAAGAAGTGAGCCAACATTTATATATAAATGAAAAATAATATCAAATGATATCTATTGACATCATGTATTTATTTTTAAATTATTGCTTTGTAATCTCCTTGTCAAGTTGCACAGATGTGTTGCAGATGTTTTAAATGTAGAATCTTATTTTACATTATTTAGTAGTAAAGATTTACAAAATAGTATTTATAAAAACACAGTTGATAACAATACCAATGACTTACTCCTTGCATTCTTTGGAGACATGGGCTGGCACTGTATACTTGCAGTCCATAATCATGGTGAGAGTCTCACTGTCATTTGTCTCTTGAAATGGAGGCTGGCCACATACCAACATGAAGAGAATAACACCCAGGCTCCAGATATCTGCAGAAACAGCACACAGAAACTCTAAACTGTAAACCAACCTTTAAAAAGCACATCCATGTCTAAATTTGACAGAATTTTGCACTTGGATTTGTGTAATATTTGCCTAAATACACATTCCAAAGTACTTAATTACATTACTATTCCATAGATACATAGACAATAGGTGCAGGAGTAGGCCATTCGGCCCTTCGAGCCAGCACTGCCATTCAATGTGATCATGGCGGCTCATCCACAATCAGTAACCCATTCCTGCCTTCTCCACAAATCCCTTGATTCTACACATTGTAAACTTTACTTAGCAGTAAAGGGGCCATTCCCTCTTAAAATAAATCCACAATGTTTAGATCTGAATGGGTTACTTCAATGAAGCAGATCTGAAGATCTGTGATACAATTGGATTGCTCCTGTTTTGTTCCAGGTTCATCCAACATATAAACAGTTATATTTGCACGTTTCTACCCCTTCCCCATTAAGTTTGATTTCAATATTTGTTCATTTGCTCAGCTGATTAAGTTTTCTTGCAAGTTACTGTAGTGACCAATTTTATTCACATCTGATTATTACTGTCCAGTGATCTCTACATCGATGAGAACAAAATGCTTTTTGAGACTCCTACAGCAGTAATAGAGGTGCAAGAACTAACCAACTGGGTCTGCTTGCCAGTTTAAAAATAAACACACCTCCACTCAAACTTAGTTTAAATTGATTTCAATGGAAATAATAAAACCAGACATAGCTGTTCTAGTTAGTTTCCCACCAAGCACGAGGTTAAAACTATATTTGTATCTATTTATTCTAAAATCTGACTCTTGCATGAACTGAAAGTTAGTTTCCACAGGCAACCCAAATGCTCAAAATAGTTGTTTCCTGCAATAGACAATAGGTGCAGGAGTAGGCCATTCAGCCCTTCGAGCCAGCACCGCCATTCAATGTGATCATGACTTATCATCCCCAATCAGTACCCCTTTCCTGCCTTTTCCCCATATCCCCTGACTCCGCTATCTTTAAGAGCCCTATCCAGCTCTCTCTTGAAAGCATCCAGAGAATCTGCCTCCACTGCTCTCTGAGGCAGAGAATTCCACACACTCACAACCCTCTGTGAGAAAAAGTGTTTCCTCGTCTCCGTTCTAAATGGCTTACCCCTTATTCTTAAACTGTAGCCACTGGTTCTGAACTCCCCCAACATCAGGAACATGTTTCCTGCCTCTAGCGTGTCCAAATCCTTAACAATCTTATATGTTTCAATGAGATTCCCTTTCATCCTTCTGAACTCCAGAGTGTACAAGCCCAGTGGCTCCATTCTCTCAGCATATGACAGTCCCGCCATCCCGGGAATTACCTTGTAAACCTACGCTGCACTCCCTCAATAGCAAGAATATCCTTCCTCAAATTAGGGGACCAAAACTGCACACAATACTCCAGGTGTGGTCTCACTGAGGCTCTGTACAACTGCAGAAATACCTCTTTGCTCCTATACTCGACTCCTCGTGTTATAAAGGCCAATATGCCATTCGCTTTGTTCACTGCCTGCTGTACCTGCATGCTTACTTTCATAGACTGATGTACAAGGACCCCCAGATCCCGTGGTAGTTCCCGTTTTCCCAACGAAGGCATTTAAATAGTAATCTGCCTTCCTATTCTTGCTACCAAAGTGGATAATCTCACATTTATCCGCATTAAACTTCATCTGCCATGCATCTGCCCAGTCCCCCAACCTGTCCAAGTCACCCTGCATTCTCATAACATCCTCCTCACAGTTCACACTGCCACCCAGCTTTGTGCATCTGCAAATTTGCTAATGTTACTTTGAATCCCTTCATCCAAATCATTGATGTATATTGTAAATAGCTGCGGTCCCAACAACGAGCCTTGCACTACCCCACTAGTCACTGCCTGCCATTCTGAAAGGGACCCGTTAATCCCCATTCTCTGTTTCCTGTTTGCCAACCAATTTTCTATCCATGTCAGCACTTCACCCCCAATACCATGTGCCCTAATTTTGCCCACTAATCTCCTATGTGGGACCTTATCAAATGCTTTCTGAAACTCGAGGTACAGTACATCCATTGGCTCTCCCTTGTCCATTTTCCTAGTTACATCTTCAAAACATTCCAGAAGATTAGTCAAGCATGATTTCCCCACCGTAAGTCCATGCTGACTCGGACCGATCCTGTTACTGCTATCCAAATGTGCCGCTATTTCATCTTTTATAATTGACTCCAGCATCTTCCCCACCACCGATATCAGGCTAACTGGTCTATAATTCCCTTGTTTTCTCGCTCCCATCTTTCTTAAAAAGTGGGATAACATTAGCTACCCTCCAATCCACAGGAACTGATCCCGAGTCTATAGAACATTGCAAAATTATCACCAATGCATCCACGATTTCTAGAGCCACTTCCTTAAGTACCCTGGGATGCAGACCATCGGGCCCTGGGGATTTATCAGACTTCAGTCCCATCAGTCTTCCCAATACCATTTCTTGCCTATGTGGCTTTCCTTCAGTTCCTCCGTCACCCCAGATCCTCTGGCCACTACTATATCAGGAAGATATTTCCTGTTGGAGATCTATCAAAAGCGCTGCATCCGCAGTGCCAGCTCCATCATTGAGGACCCTTATCACCCATCACACCACATCTTCTCCATTCTGCCATCTGGGAAGAGATACAGGTGTATCAGCAGAACCAGCAGGATGCTACACAAGCATCTTCCCACAAGCAATAAAAATTGTCAACGGACTGTGTCCCCTCCCCATACATCATAACCGACACATCTAACCTCGCCAAAACTTTGACAGCTAGACACCTGTCAAGGTAAAGTCACTGTTCGGTCTGAATGTCTGGTTTTAGTTCAATTTTAGGTCTATTTTAGATATGTTAATTTAAAAGTTGTATGTATTTATTCTGTTTTTATTAATTGCACTGACAAAAACTGATGAGAAACAATTTTTAGTTTCTTCTGTGTATGCAAGTACTCAGTGAAATGACAATAAAGTTAATACTGAATACTGAAGATTGTTCGTGTCCTCCTTTGTGAAGACGGATCCAAAGTACCTGTTCAACTCGTCTGCCATTTCCTTGTTCCCCATAATAAACCCTCGTTGGGTCCGGTTCCCCCAATGCCATATACCACCACTCACCCAAAGCCCCCAACTGCAAAGGCATGGTTGAGGGGTTCCCGTTGTGACGGGAGTCAGGGCAACCCTCCCCAACCGCACCTCACCATTCCTCTTCCTACCCCTATCCTCCGCCATTACCCCTCATCCCCAGCCCTCCCTCCCCTCTTCACCCTTCCTCTTCTTTTCCCTCGCCTCCACCCCTCCCCCACTCCCTCCCGCTACCCTCAGTCATCCCTGCCCTCCATAATCCCCCTCCCCTCCCCTCCCTACCCTCCTCATCTCCCTGCCCCCCACTCCTCACCTTCCACTTATCCCACTCTCCCACTGCCCTCCGCTCCCTCCCTCCCACTTTCCCACCTCCTCTCCCTCTATCCCCCTCCTCTCCCTCTATCCCCTCCTCTCCCTCTATCCCCCTCCTCCCCCCACTTTCCTCTCCCTCTATCCCCCTGCACCCCCACAATGAAAATCAGTTTTTTTAAAATGAAACCCCCCTACACCCCCCCCCCCCCCCCCCCCCACAATGAAAATCGTGATTTTTCTCTAAAATCACCTAAACACAATGTTAGCTGTTAATGAAAACGGAGGAATTTGACTAAAGCGGAGTTTTTTTTTAAATCGAGATTTTTAAGAATGAAATTTTAAATGAGATTCGGGATCCCATTGTGACTTTGAACGCGACTGACGGGCAGGGCCCGAGGAAAACCGATTTGAAAAGTGATTTTTGTAAAGTTAAAAATGTCAATAACGTAAAATATACCATCAATCTGAACGATAGTTGTTTAATTTACATTGCAGGACAATGGTAAGGTAGGCAAAAAAATTGTAGTGCTATTGAGTACCATTTTATCGGGGTTTTGGAATCTCACGCACACGTACATACAAACAAAAAATATTCCATCACTCACCCATAGCCCCCCCAACTGTGTAGACGCAGCTCATTTCCGCACATCCCCAACACTCCCTCCCACTCTTCCTCTCCTTTCCCCTACCCTCAGTCACTCCCTCCCTAACCCCTCTCCCCTCCCTAGAGGTTATTGCGAGGTGGAAGCTGCTGTTTTTTATTTTATGTATATGAGATCCCATTGTAATGTCATGGTGGAATACTGCTGTGTTTTTGAAAACAGTTTAATGTAAATTAGATCCCATTGTGATGTCATTGTGGGCTGGAACACTGCTGACGGGCCGTTTATATAAATGAGATGCATTGTGATGTCATTGTGAAAGGAAACGGAAGAATTTGAATAAAACAGATTTTTTTTTAAATCGCGATTTTTTTTATATAAATGATTCGGGATCCCATTGTGACGTCAAACGCTGCTGACGGGCAGGGGAAGTGGAAAAGTGGTTTAAAAAGTGTTCTTTGTTAAGTTTAAATTATCAATAACTTGTAAAAGATAACATCAATCCAAACGAAACTTGTTTCTTTTACATTCCAGGACAATGGTGAGTAAGGTGGGCCAAAAATTGTAGCGCGTTAAGGTCCCATTTTGGCAGGGTTTTGGAATACCACGCACAAGCACGCAAACGTACAAACAAGGTGAGTTTTAGTAAAATAATAGATAGATGGAGTCTAGTATGAATCACAACTTGACTGTGAGAGTTAATGTTATTTTTTAAATGCTCAAAATTAAAAACATAACATGTTACTTATTTACATCTGTAAAGGGAGGTGGGGAGGGGAATAATATTAATATTTCTGGTGTATAGCCATTCAAAGAAATGAAAACTAAGAAATATAATTAATCCTTTCATAGTTTTGGCAAAATAAAGGAAGATAAAGAGCAGACAACCCATGGTCATGCATGTTACGTTTCCTTCCAGGGTTGCCGCTGCGGCAGACGCCTTCCAGAGGTGCCACTGAGAAGCCGAGGCTGGGGCCCCGCGGGCCGAAATCTCACGAGTCGACGTAGCCCGCAGTCACCGGTCCCTGGGTCTGTGGAGCCTGCGGCTGGGGCCCGGGTCGGTGCCACAGAGGCGTCCGGAGAAGACCCTGTGATGATAGTTGAGAGGTCACTGTGGCGGTCGATGATAGCCTCAACCGGTGGACATGTGGAACTGAGGACGCTGCTGCCGTGGGAAGGAACAAAGGATGATCCGGCGTGGGGGGGGGGGGATTGCAGTGATGAAGGGGGAAGAACAATGGGGACCCGGCCTGGGGGGAGGCGGACAAACAATGGTAAATATAGGACCTGGCGGTGGGTGGGTGGGGACGACCGCACATGAGGAGGCGGAGGTGTGAAGAACAAATGTGGACCTGGCGCAGGGGTACTTTGTAAGCACCCTTTATGATATGCAAGCAAAGAGTTTCACTATGACGTCACATATGACAATACAGCATTCCGTTCCAATCAACTGAATTAATGGGGTAGAGATTTTGCTTGTACAATATTGTAGTTGTTCACTGCTGTATTAAGCTTTCAAAATTTAGCGCTATTGATTTCCACACAACTGAATTTTGGAAGCAGAGCACACCTCCAAATTCCCCCAAAATTTCAGGTTTTGCACAAAAATAAAGGACACAATTGTAACCCAATGAGTTAACAAAACTCAGTGGTCATTTTATTTTTTTAAAGGGGCTCCTTACAACTATATAATGTACAAAAGATTAGCTTGTTTAGGCAGTGAAAAGCATTATAAAGGACAAGATGATAAGCTAAGGTAGAGGTTTGGTGGTAAATGCATACTGTAACAGAATGAAGGGGAGATTTTTAATAACGTCAAATAGCATGGACATAAACCTTTAGACCCAACTTGCTCATATCTACCAAAATACCCCATCTAAGCAAGTCCTACTTCACTGCGTTTTGCCCATATCCCTCGAACGTCAATTAATACAATGAGAGAATATTAACTAGTTATACCATGGCCTAGTTCGGCAACTAAAACTCCCAGGAATGAAGATTACAAAAAGTACATTACCCTGCCCAGTCCAAGATGGGTGTTGACCACACCACCATCGAAGGGATCTACACTGGAGCGGGATCCCTGGAGAAGAGCTCCGACAACCAGCCTACAACATCCTGAAGCCGCGGTCTCTGGTAGGAAAGCACCGATTCGGGACTTACCTTCCCGATGATAGGGCCTGTACATCTGGCTGCCCGCAGCAGCGACTGCGGAGGTTTATGGCCCCGACCACGGGGGAATAATGGAGGACTGACAGTACTTTGTGCCTACCACCACTGTGAAGAATGTTGTGGTGGATGTTTGTGTAAATTTTTATTGTGTATTGAGTGTTCTTTTTTCATTGTACCGCTGCTGGCAAGTTCAGTTCACTGCACTTTATTGTGTATGTGATGAATAAATCTGAATGAATTGAATGCAAAAAGGCAACCAGCATCATCACGCCATCCTGGCCATGCTCACATTTCACATGCAATCGGGAAGAAGGTATAGGAGCCCGAAAACTGAAGCATTCATGGTTCAAGAACAGCTTCTTCCCTACAACCATTAGGTTGTAAACACTACAACCTCCAAATCGGCTCCGAAATATACTTGGGAGCATTAGATAATAGGTGCAGGAGTAGGCCATTTGGCAGCACCGCCACCCAATATGATCATGGCTGATCATCCCAAATCAGTACCCCGTTCCTGCCTTCTCCCCATATCCCCTGACTCCGCTATTTTTTTTAAGAGCCATATCTAGCTCTCTCTTGAAAGCATCCAGAGAACCTACCTCCACCACCCTCTGAGGCAGAGAATTCCACAGACTCACCACTCTCTGTGAGAAAAGGTGTTTCCTCATCTCCGTGCTAAATGGGTTACTCGTTATTCTTAAACTGGGGCCCCTAGTTCTGGACTCCCCCAACATCGGGAACATGTTTCCTGCCTCTAGCGTGTCCAAATCCTCAATGAGATCCCCTCTCATCCTTCTAAACTCCAGAGTGTACAAGCCCAGCTGCTCCATTCTCTCAGCATATGACAGTCCCGCCATCCCGGGAATTAACCTTGTAAACCTAAGCTGCACTCCCTCAATAGCAAGAATGTCCTTCCTCATTTTTAACTATGCACTACCATTGTGTTTATTTGCCTGTTTGTTTTATTTTATATATATTGAACTTTAAATGTTTATTATGGGTTTTACAGAGTAATACATTTCATATTTGTTGTGAGAATCTCATTGTTCCATTTCGGGACATATGATAATAAAACATTCCCAACCACTTGAACCACTCTCCATGTACAAATGTATCAGTGTCATCTGCAAACTCACTCATCATGTCTTGTCTATTCGCATTTAAATCATTAATACAGATGACAAACACTAATGAGGCCCAGCAACAAACCCTGAGGCACATCCCAGTCAAAGGCCTGCAATCTAAAAAACAACCGTCTACTATCTCTTTCTGCGTCCCACTATGAAGCCATATTGTGTATCCAATTAGCTACCTCTCTCTGGATCCCTGCGATCCAACCTTCTAGAACAGTCTACCACAAGGAACCTTATCAAATGCCTTGCTGAACTCCATGTAAACTATGTCTATGACACTGTCCTTGTCAACATTCTCGATTACTTTTCCAAAAACTTCAGATTTGAGTCATAGTCTCCCACGCATAAAACATGCTGAGTATCCTAATCAACCTCTGTCAAATAAATGTCTGTCTTATGAATGTATATCTTATCCAGAGCTCCCAAGTTTTGTCAGAGCATTTCAGTATTCTAGTACCTGATAATCAGTATTTTTGCTGAGGAAATCAATATTTTTACATGGTGCCATTCTGCTGAAAAACATGTTATTTTTTATGTGCAGTCATGCCCATGTAAGAGTACTAGAATGCATAACTTTGCTACCAATTGACATGTCTTCTGTGCACCTTACTTGACAGTGCATTCATTGCCATCTCTTTGTATACTGCTGTTTGAACGGCTGCTTCCTGCTTTTACCACCAGATGATGTTGAAGCCATTTTGGAAGCCTTCCTCTCCCTCCCTTGCTCTCTCTCTCCCTCCCACTATCCTCCCTCCCTCCTTCTCCCTCCCCTCCCCATCCTCTCCCTCTCCCTCTCCCTCTCCCCCTTGAGCCCTGTAAAATCAAGGCCAATCCCAATGTAACTGCAATCCCACTGGTAACTTTTCACCACTAGGCTTATCCAGAATTCTACCACTGCCTGAAAAATAATCAAAGGCTCAACTACCACTGAGAAAGAGAATGCCAAAGACTCATTGTTATATGAGAATTTTCCTGAACAGTCTGTGACCCATAACGCTGTGGCCACAGCGCTATGTTTAAAGCCCAGCTTCAGCTGGTAGCGCTATTTTTAGAACCCATAGTGCTGTAGCCAACAGCTCTTCGTTTAAATTCCCACGAGTTAAACCGACAGCGCTCAGTTTAAACCTGGAGCGGGACCAGGCAACGACTCTGGAGAGAAGGAATGGGAGACGTTTCTGTCGAGACCCTTCTTCAGAAGGAACTGAACTCCGTATTTAAAATCCGTATTTAACAACACAGAACCGTACATCCATATTCTAATCGCATTTCCGTACAAAATATGGAAAATCCGTACTACTTGGCAGCTCTGCTTATCCCTCACAATCCTCTCCAGTAAGTTTCCTAATTCAGATGTCAGGCTTACTGATCTTTAGTTCCCTGGTTTTTCTTCGTAGCCCTTCTTAAATAGAGGCACAACATTAGCTACCCTCCAGTCTTCCAGCACCTCACCCAAATCTCACAATTATTCAGACATCTCAGCCAGAACTCCTGCAATTTCTTCCCTAGATTCCCACAGTGTCCTTGGATATCTCTGATCAGGCCAAGAAGATTTATCTACCTTCATAGGTCTTAGGGCATCCAGCACCTCCTCGACTGTAATACAGACAATCCTCGAGACATATCCATTAATTGCTTTAAGTTCCCAAGTCATCGCTTCTTTCTCCGTAGTAAAAATGGACAAGAAATATTCATTGAGAATCTTGCCTATTTCATGCATGCACTTTGGTTTGAGGGGATCTATTGTATCTCTAGATACCTTTTTCCCCTTAAAATAAAAACTTCTTGGATTAATCTGATCTGCTGGACATATGAAGAAAGATCAGAAACATTCAAGGACACTAGTGTAATGTATTGATACATATTCATGTGTATGTTAATGAGTTGGTGTTTAATATAAGAAGGGAATGCTAGGTAATAAATCACACTCCCGTGATCCAGGCAACCAGTGTGTGAGTTTTGTTCTTCATTCTGGTGTCCGTAATATAACAACTGGGAAACTAGGGCTATCTCACAACCCATTTTTGCCCTACTGATTTCATTATGTCTGATCCTCGATCCCCTCTACTCCAACAGAAATATACTTGATCACAGCTGCCTTTATCCTACAGTCTGAAGAAGGGTCTCAACCCAAAACGTCTCTCCACTGATGCTGTCTGTCCCACAGTTTCTACAGCATTTTGTGTCTATCTTCGATTTAAACCAACATCTGCCGTTCCTTCCTATACTTTATCCTACCCATACCTCCTTCTTTCTCCTGATCAGACCATCAATTTCTCCTATCATCCAAAATGTATTTGCATTGTAATTTTGTCTTGACATTTCTTAGGATAGACACATCAACAAAATGTTTGTTCAAATAAAGGATGAAAAAAGAGTATAC
Source organism: Raja brachyura (assembly GCA_963514005.1). Next base: position 77,048,384 of record OY740784.1, read on the forward strand.
ATTACAATGCCACACTATTTTTTATCCCTTTTACCAAGAGGGACAAAAACAATTATTTCTGTCCTCCAGTGTACCACACATGGTATTTTCAATACTGAATGTAGATTTTTAATTTCTTCAGGTACTCCATTTTTTTTAGGTCTAAAACTTCAGAAATTATTTCATCCCTTTCATTCAATTGAAAGTCAGTTGTGAAAGGAAAGAAGGAAATTATTTTGCATAAAGTCTCAATAATAACGCACGGATAAACCCCCATAGCCTTAAGTATTGTGTTTAGGCCGCAAAGAGAAGCAAGGGAAGAGATTGCTAGGGCTCTCAACATTTCAAATCTTCTCTGGCTACAGAAGAGGTGTCTGACTGGAAGACAGAAAATATGCCATTATTCCAATAAGGGTAGCAATGATAAAGCAGCAACCACCGCTGGTGTCTAACGTCAGAAGAACAGAAATTACTGGAAAAATATTTTGAGCGACACTTGGAAAGGCAGGAACTAATGCCCAGGAATGAAAGACATTATAAAAAGTGGTAGACAATGCCCAGTCCATCACAGGCACTGATCTCTCCCCACCAAAGGGATCATAGGAGGCGCTGCCTCAAAAAGGCATCGAGGACTCACCACCCTGGCTAAGCTCTCATTTCACTTCTGCCTTCAGAAAGAAGATACAAGGGTCTGTAAACCTCTTGGTTCAGGAACAGCTTCTTCCCAACAACCAAAGGGCTCTTGAACATGACAAACACTATCTAAACTACGAACTGTTTTGGTTGCACTAAGGATTTGGGGCTTTAATTTTGCACTATTGCACTAATTTATTGAACTTTCTATTGTTTACTGTGTTATCTATGAGTTTTGTGTTTACAGACCTATTATGCTTCCTCAAGTAAGAATTTCATTTTCCCCCATTTTCGGTACACACAACAAATAAACGGACTTGACTTGATTCTTGAGGAATTATCAAAGATAGCATGGCTTTGTAAAGGGAATATCACGTATGACTAATTTAATCAAATTTTATGGCAGGTAGATGAGGATAGTAATTAGTCAAAGTAACCTACATTAGTACGGTTTTGTAAAAGAAAAATCACAAGTAGGTGACTGGGCTAAAAGTTAGAGCCATGGGATCCAGGGCTATTTCACAAGCGCAATCTAAAAATGACTTGGTGATTTTAGAAGACTGCGACTGATGGTACACTGCAATGATTGATGTGGGGATCCTTGCTGTTTGCTATCTACCTGAATGAGATGGATATGAAGGTAGGTGCAAATAGCAGGTGGCACAAAAAATTAGTAGTGTTTTTACTAATGAGGAAGGTGGCCCTCGGCTTCAGAATAATCTTAAGAATTGGTAAAATAGACAGATCAATGGCAGAAAGAATTCAATTCTGTGAAATGCAGTATGACATATTTTAGAAGAGCATTAGTTACTGCCTGGTAATGTACAATAATGCAAGGATCCTAGTAAGTATTAAGGAGCTTAGGTGTACATGTTCAAGGATAACATAGGACAAAAAGGTCCTATTTACTAGCTATATTATTTTCAGTTATAAAGCAGTTTTCCTTATCTGGAGAAAGGGAAATTGTGGGTTTAGCTTAAATAAAAAACATAATTTATCAATAACAGCTCAATTCCACACTGATTAATCAGAACGTGTTCCTTGACTCAAGTGAAGCACACGTTAGTTGCACACTGGACCTCATTTTTGATATGGGAGTGTAAAATTCCGATAAGATGAATAAGGCACCAAAGATTTTGGCATTAAAAACTGAACATGGCATACAAAAATCATGATTAGTAACAACTGCTATAAACAAGGGGAAAAAGGTTTTAAGAATATTTTCAGAATGTGGGACAACAGGTTATATTAACTATGTTCAGCATTCCTTCCTTTGCAAGTATGTAGTCAGAAACACCCATGGTATCTTAACAAGCTAGGACAGTCATACAGAACAAAAGTTCTCTTTGCAACAAATGAAAACATGTCTATAGTACATTCCAACCACACCCCTAACAATACCTCAATCAAAGAAACACACAATTAGAAATTACATGTTTTGGAACCCTAACATAAGGACCAACTTGAATTTCCTCATTCAGATAATTGGAAGATTCTGGAATTCACTTAGACATACTTTCTGACATAGACAGGAGTAACATCTCCTTTGAATAAATAACCAATTTCATCAAATTTCATCATTCTCACCTGTACCCAGCCTTCTGTAATATCCGAACTACTATATTCCAGTAAGTGCCCTCTAGATGTTAGTCTTTTAATAGTGGAATGCAACTTGTTAGAATTATATTGTATGCCAAGCTGAAGCCGAAACGCACAACTCCCTGGGATTCCCAAACAGCAATAAGCGGCAAAAAAGACAAAGTGCTGGTGTAACTCACCGGGTCAGGCAGCATCCCTGAAGAACATGGGTAGGCCGAACCCTTCTTCAAACTGAAAAGTCCCGATCCAAAATGTCATCTGTCCATGATCTCCAGAGACGGTACCTGACCCGCTGAGTTACTACAGCACTTTGTGTTTTTGTAACCCAACAACTGTGGTGTTCTGGCACGCTGACCTCTACCGGACTGAGGCCAGGTGAAAACTCTGACATCTCCTCCTACTTATACCTTAGACCCCATAGACGAGCAACAAGCCTTAATCTCAAGCATAATTACTGACTTCATCACTTCCGGCTCACTGCCCTCCAAAGCCTCCAACCTGATCGATCCCCAGCACTGCACAGCCCGATTTTATCTTCTCCCCAAAATCCATAAACAGAACGGTCCTGGCAGACCCATTGTTTCTGCTTGTTCATGCCCCACCAAATTAATTTCCTCGACTTCATCCTATCCCCCCCGGTCCAATCTCTCCCGACCTATGTCCAAGACACCTCACACGCTCTTAGTCTCCTCTAAGATTTCCGTTTTCCAGGCCCCCGCTCTCTCATCATTACTATGGATGTTCAGTCACTCTACACCTCCATCTCCTACCAGGAGTCTTAAAACCCTCTGTTTCTTCCTTGACCGCAGAACCAGTCAATTTCAGTCCACCAATACTCTCCTCCGCCTAGCAGAGCTGCTCCTTATCCTCAACAACTTCTCGTTCGACTCCTCCCACTTCCAAGGTGTAGCTATGGGCGCTCGCATGGGCCCTAGAAATGCCTGCCTCTTTGTAGGGCATGTCAAACAATCCCTGTTCCAGGCGTAAACTGTCCCTATCGTCGAACTCTACCTATGCTACATTGGTGCTACCTCCTGCACCCATGCAGAACTCACTGACTTCATCGACTTCACCACTAATTTCCATCCTGCACTCAAATTCAATTGGACCATCTCTGACATCTCCCTACCGTTTCTAGATCTCACCATCTCCATTACAGGAAACAGACTATTGACCGACATCTACTACAAACCTACTGACTCCAATAGCTATCTTGACTACACTTCTTCCCACCGTGCTTCCTGTAAAGACTCTATCCCCTATTCCCAATTCATCTGTCTATGCCACATCTGTGCCCAGGATGAGGCGTTTCATACCAGAGGTCCTCATTCTTTAGCAAACGGGGGTTTCCCTCTTCCATTACAGACAAGGCTCTCACTAGGGTCTTCTCGATATCCCACAGCTCTGCTCTTACTCCCCTTCCCCCCATTCCTAAAAAGGACAGAGTCCCCCTTGTCCTCACCTTCCACCCCATCAGCCGTCGTATACAGCATATAACCCTCCAAAATTTTCGCCACCTCCAACGGGATCCCATTACTGGCAACATCTTCCCATCTCCACCCCTTTCTGCTTTCCGCAGAGACTGGTCCCTCCGTAACTCCCTGGTCAACTTGCTCCTTCCCACCCAAACCCCAAGTACTTTCCCCTGCAACCGCAGGAGATGCAACACCTGTCCCTTTACCCCCCCCCCCCTCTCGACTCTATCCAAGGACCTAAACAGTCTTTCCAGGTGAGGCAGAGGTTCACTTGCACCTCCTCCAACCTCATCTACTGTATCCGCCGTTCCAGGTGTCAACTTCTCTACATCGGCGAGACTAAGCGCAGGCTCGACAATCGTTTCGCTGAACACCTCCGCTCAGTGCGTCTTAACTTACCTGAACTCCCGGTGGCCCAGCACTTCAACTCCTCACATTCCCAATCTGACCTTTCTGTCCTGGGCCTCCTCCATTATCAGAGTGAGGCCCAGCGCAAATTGGAGGAATAGCATCTGATATTTCGCTTAGGTAGTTTACACCCCATCGGTATGAACATCGACTTCCTTAACTTCAGATAGCCCTTGCTTTCTCTCTCCTTCCCAGTACTCCCACTAGTCTTACTGTCGCCGCCTACATTCTATCTTTGTCCCACTCCCTGCCGACAGCAGTCTGAAGGGTCCCGACCCGAAACATCGCCCATTCCTTCTCTCCATAGATGCTGCCTCACCCGCTGAGTTACTCCAGCATTTTGTGTCCAACTGCAGTTTATTTTTTTCTAGCAATAAGCAGCAATATTACACTTCTACTTGTTCATGCCCAACAATGACATAGACCCAGATCAACTATGTGAGCATTCTGGCAATTGAACATGTGACCTTCCTATTTATATGGCTTAATTATTTACCAGGAACAGGACCAAGCACAGCTGAATGTGTTCCCTCTTCAATTTCTTGCTGCAAACAAATGCTCTGATCCATCGAAAAAAGGTTAACTTGTAAGACAAAGATATCAACACAATAGTCAATAAGTAATAAATTGGGCAGGTGATTTAAAAACCCATTTATAACATGTGCACTTTAAACTTTTGTGTGCATGCTAGAAAAATGGTACAACGATCACAATAGGTGGGGGCGCTGCGAGACGGCTGCCCTGCCAGCAGCATGTTCATTATTTCTACTTTTATTGTTTTTTTTAAAGTGTGTCCAAATGTTTGTTTTAGTGTCTCTCGGTGTGTCTTGTGAGGGGGATCGCTTCGGTCGCATCCTCGACGTAGAGGTGACTTTTTCCAGCAGCCTAACACCATCGATTGGAGCGGCCTTACCCGGAGACGGGCCCAGAGTTTCAGCAGCAGGCGCAGCATGAACTTTTCATCACAGAGCGGGCGAGCCCTTGCCGGGGCTCCCCAGAGAAGAGCTCCGACCGTCGGCCTGCGGCCTATAACATCCTAAAGCCGCGGTCTGCGGAGCTTCTAGCCGCGGGCGCCGCGTGGACTTACCATCCGGAATGGGATCCCTCGCCGGGAATGGCCAGAGAAGAGCTCCGACCGCCGGCCTACAACATCCTGAAGCCGCGGTCTCCGGTAATAATGCGCCGATTCGGGACCTCCAAGTCACAGAGTGTGTTCAACCATCCCGACGAGAGGGCCCGTACATCTGGCCGCCCGTAGCGGCAACGAATGAGGTTTACGGCCCCGACCACGGGTGAACAATGGAGGACTGACTGAACTTTGTGCCTTCCACCACAGTGAAGAATGCTGTGGTGGATGTTTGTGTTAAATCTTATTGCATATTGTATGTTACTTTTTAATTGTACCATTGCTGGCAAATTCATTTCACTGCACTTATATGTGTATGTGACAAATAAAACTGACTATTGACATTTTCAGATCGCCAAGTTAATGAATGGAAATATTTGTTTACCAAACATACACTTAAATATCAAGAATGGTTTCTGTTAATATTAGAGCATTTTACTAAATGAGATATTAATATAGCTTGATCTTTAAAAAATTGCAAAGAAATCCAAAGAATAACATCTACTCAAATTATTTTTTAAATTTGAGCATCGCTGGACCCATTCAAAATATAGCTCAATTGTTCTTGGGTTCACTGCTAAGTAAGGCTGGCGAAAATGCAAGGTAGTTTTGTTCTATTTTATAATAGTTACAGCAGGGCACTGCATTTAATATTTTTAATCCTGAAGCAGCATGATCCAACAGCATTCCCCAAATATATCTGTACCCACAATAATGTTTCAGTGGCTATATTCAGTGAGAACAGATGTCACGTTGTTTTGTAACTGACTTTTCAGATCAGCAGAGAATGAAAAGAACAAACATGCGCTAGTTATAACATTATCTCAGTTATAAGGCAACACAGATGCCCCGACCAATTTATAAAATTGATGGATGCAAGCTAGATTGGCCAGTCAAGTGTAGTCTGATCCAAGTATTTGACCCGAGGCAAATGTTTTATTTGCCGAGTGCATACAGCTACAAAAATCCAAGAAAGAATATTCCAAGCAAGGCTTCTAAACAATCTTTAGATTTCATATAACCTAATATTTTAAGACCATATAAAAAGTTGATCAAACAAGTTAAACAATTTTTACTTATTCAAATATTTACAATCTTGGAGAGTCAACATCCTCAGAAATCTCCTCTGCATCCACTTCAAAGCAATTACATTTTTCCTGCAATGCAGTAGTGACCAGAACTGCATGCAATACAGAAGCTGTGATCTAAAGTGTGTAGCAAGTTCCATCATAACATCGATTCTATAATATTCTCTGCTTTGTCTGTAAAAGGAAAGCAGCCTGTATGTTTTGGCAACTTTATTCATCTATTTATCTTCAGTATAAGTGGATGTTCATGCTAAGGTTCTTCAGTTCCTTCATCTTTCATTCATTGTATAGTCCTTTGCCTTCTTTCACATCTCCCAATCGTTTTGAACTTCCCTCCTCACAATCAATTGTTTTATCATCCACAAAAGTATTTATTCTGCTCCTACATACACCTCTAAACACCTCGTGGCACCATCAGCAGTGTCTGCCTTGCTAACAGTCTGTCTGTCCTTTCTTATTTTTGTTATTTTTAGTATGTGTTAAACTTTTTTTTCAATCTCCTACCTCAGAGATGTGATTTTTGTTTACGTATTGTATCTCAGTCTCCAATAGGGCTTAACATGGTGGCCTTTCCTGGAGACCCAACGGGCGATCCAAGTCGTGGGAGACTGTGATCCCTTTGTTGGGAATCGAAGCTCTAACCGCGGGGCCTGTGGACTTTAACATCGTGAAGCCCGCGGTCTCTGGTAAGAAGAGGCCGACTCGGGAGCTCCATGCCGCAGAGAGAGTTTCAACCCCCCGACGCGGGAGTTTCGATCACCCCGACGGGGGCTTCAATCGTCAGCTGTGACGCCTTTGATGGTCCCGACAGCGGATGATTTGACTGCCCCAACCGTGGGAGAACATAGAGGAAGAAGATTGAATTTTATTGCCTTCCATCAGAATAAGGAATGTGGAATCCACTGGGGTGGATGTTTATGTTAACTTTTATGTGGTTGTGTGTTGTTGCTTTTCACTTAGTATGGCTGTATGGCAACTCAAATTTAACTGTACCTTAATTGGTACATGTGACAATAAACAGACCATGACATCTTGAAATATCATATTATAAAAAAGTACAGTACTGACTCCTACTGATAATGGCCTTCCAGCCACAATAAACACGTAAAACATTACCCATGGCATCCAACCACAAAAAAAGGGAACCAATTGGATCCACTCTCCTTTGAATTTTTTTGATCAACCTGCCAAGTGGGAGCTTGTCAAAAACCTGCTGAGTTCTAGTAGATCACATCAAATGCATCAACTACACTTTTTCAATATGAGGTACCAAGGAAAGTTAATCAATTAGTAGATATGACCCCACCTTAGCTGATTGCGGCCGTCTCCAAAAGCTTTCTTTCGCAATGAAACCATACCATTCCTCAGAATGGATTCCAAAAAGTATGCCCAAAGCCAAATTTAAAGCATTTGAGCTACAGTTAATTTTTCCACCCTCTCTTTTCCAGTCAGTGTCCCTTTAGATCCTTCCTAAACATATTCTTGTCTAATTGCTTTTAAACATTCTAATTTTACTCCAAGTGCAGTCTCACCAATGACTTGTACAGTTGTAACATGATATCCCAACTCTTGTACTCAATCCCCGACCGATAATTTGGCCGGAGTGCCAAATGCCTTCTTCACCTGTGTCACTATTTTCAAGGGTCCTTTAAGTAAAGCGATGAGACCTGTTCAGTTACTACAGATATGATTTGAATGGGATGGGATAGATACTGAAAAGGCCAGCGTTCCTCAAGCCATTTGGATTATTTTCCATATTTTAATTACAAATCGATAGGCAAATCTATTTGGATCTCCACTGCTAAATTTTCACTGTCAAGTACTCTCTTCAATCCTTTTCTTTATCCAAGATTGATCACATATTTAAAACAATTGAAAAAGGAAACGAGGCAAGTCCTTGCTTGTTGAAATTTCTAATTTGTAGAATTATGTGGGACCAGTAATACCTGTCACCTTAGGTAGAGGTTGCCAATTACCTTTCATGGTTAAAAGTATTTCCCGGATTCTGAACTTACCAAATGGTTACCCGTTTCTCATTATCAGAAAAGACTGAAGCATCGTGACTGAAAATGGAGGTAAACATGAAACAGACATTTTTTCATCCCCCCCCCCCACCAAGTAGCTTTTCAATACCAGAAGCACCACCAAATCAAAACTGAACAGCTCCTAATGGTTAAAGTAATTTTACAATCACAAAAAAAAAATCTTAAAAGCCCCCATTTCAAAGGTACATACCTACTGCAGGTGCATCATATTCATCTCCAAGTAGAATTTCTGGTGCCGAATATGCAAGTGACCCACAGCTTGTTGTTAACTTCTTTCCAGGTTGAAACTTGTTGCTAAACCCAAAATCTGTAAGCTTAACAATTCCTTGATGTTCAAAGAAAACAACATTTTCTGGCTTCAGATCCCTGTGAACAACATGCAGCTTATGGCAATAAGATATGGCATGGACTATCTGTGCAAAGTATTTTTTTGCTTGTTCTTCACTGAGACCATCTTCATGTTTCATGATGTAATCAAACATATCACCTCCATCTCCTAATTCCAGAATAAGATAAAGTTTTGTTTGAGTGTCAATTACTTCATATAAACGGACAATATTGGGATGCTGCACCAGTTTCATGCATCGGACTTCCTGGAACAAATGCCCTGTAGCAACAGAGTCAAGTTTTGTTTTATCGATGACTTTCACTGCTACTTTTTCTCCGGTGAAAACATGTCGTGCTAATTTTACAACAGCAAAATGACCCCTGCCCAATGTTTTATCTAAATCATATAGCCCAGCAATTTTTCCATCATATCCACGTTTAAAACCCGCCATTCTGTTTTGAAAATTGGTAGTGGAAGAGTTTATATCCAGTAGTAGATAAAATCTGTTAGTTTACAATCATTTCAAAATGTCGAAAGGACCCATTTTTCTCTTGCTGTTTATTATGACGAACCCTGCAATACAGAAGGAAAACATTGTTAATTCACACGTAAATACTGTTGCAGCACAGTACGAATGTTCTACAGCATAATATCATCAATGTCTGCAATAGAAACGTCAATTCATACAGAAGGGAAAAGAGAATGACAGCACTGTGAATTACCCCATTGCAATTCCAGGTTAAAAATGTTATGCACTTTTCAATTCAGTGGACTCTTATCTGAAACCAAGATAATTTATTTCACAATGATGTATTTTATAATGTATATACCTGCACACAATAAAAGTGCCCCAAAAAATTACCTGATCAAAGTTTCAATTGATATTACTGACTGTGAACACTAAGCTTCAAAGAACAATGCTACTCTGTAGTGTCATATAATATTCTGTATTGAAATGTAACAGGAAACTATTAAGTACTATAAATTTTGCAAAAGAGAGACAATGCAACAAAAATGAAAATGAAACATCAAATGCTCTAATCGCAGGAATGGCATCTAAATCATTACTAAGCTGCATTCATCAGGCACAAAACTTGTGATGTAAAAATTACAAACCATTATGCAACACGGCAATAAAACAGAAAGTAGTGGATGTATAGAGGAGATCTGACTATATGTTTATCTTCCCAAAAATAATGTTTCAGATTATTGACCATTCATCATGATTAAACAACACTGAGAGAATGGGAGCTGGGACCATAATTGATAGGGAAAAAGGCTACTGTTATGCAACAACTGCCACCTCAATGGCCTCAAAACTCTGCTCCTGGCCACACTCCACATTTCATTCAAATTTCTTAAATTAATGTTGGAGCTTGGTTTAGAAATGGCTCAGGCAGTCCCCTAGAATCAAGAGTGACAGAACCCACAGAACTGGTGTTGTAGTAAGGAAGCTAATGAGGTTAATGTAGGAACTGCAGACTCAATCTTTGGAGGGCGAAAGTGCGGAAAGACGAGCGATAGTATGAAAGGTAGTGGGTCCTTCTGTTATTTATTGTGTGCTCCCAATTCATGGAAAGCCCTTGCCCATGACCTCTTAAATTGTAGAAGTCACTTGGTCTTGAGGTCCTTAATCCATACAAAAGCCCAGCCTAATAACCAAAGGCACACAAATCACAAATACCATTCAGCGTGCAACTCCAACTGTGGCAATTTGCCCTCAGCAGGCACCTCAAAACTATTCAGATTTACCACCTGAGGGGAAGAAAGTTCACCTTCATACTGAAAAACGACCCAAAAAGAAATGAATTTATAATACTAATCACTTACCCCAGCAGATGTTAAGTGTTAATTCACAAACAACGGAATGTGATTTGATGTGATTTGGAAAAGTATTTTGGAACAAAATTTTAATCCAAATAACCCAATTAATATTTTTTTCATGCAAATTTCCAGATGAAAAGACACTTCAAAACATTCTAGCACATGGCTTGTGCACACAGATTTAAATCGCCCACCCCAAGCACCAATAGCTCCAGTCAGATTTTGTCCTAATTTACAAGTCTCTTCTCAATCTCACTTATCTCATGCTTTTTTGGTCTGAAGCTCTGCCAAACTGTTTTTTCCCCTCGACTCGTTTATACCCATTGCTGTTCCTTGGCGGCTTTTTTCTGGAATTACCCCAACCAAGGCAACATTTGGTACTATAATTTCTGTAAGATCTAATAATCACCAGGATCACTCCTCTGACATACCTTGCATCATTTCCTGAGGTAAATTGCAACTGCCAGAGAACAATTGGGTATGGGTTTTGCACTCATAAATCTTTGCACCACCTTCCAAATCAGCGTTGCAGAGAATCTAAAGTTAAAGAGTCTAAATCAAAGAACAGAATATCATCTGCACTGAACTTGTTTATTTCCTTTGGAGTATCTAATATCTGTAAATGGATTTCAAATGAATAACTTAAAAAAAAAAGTCATCAAGGATATTAAAACAATTCAGAGTTACCACCTGATGCATGCTGCGATGTTACTAGTCTTCATAAAGATCAGTTCTTAACAAAACGTTGACATCACCAGTGATGTTTTATTTTTAAGGTTTTACAATTTAAGATTACAATTATGTAAAGTGTTTAGGTGCCCCAGAACTTACCAAGAATAAGGAACACCGTATAAAGTTCCCTAATTAATATAATTTGAGAAAATAACTGCATCAAACAATCTGCACAAGTGATGTTGAAACATCAGAACCACATTTCCTTTGGTTTGTTTTTCTGTTAAATGTCGTCATCTGTTATCACTTTGAAATTCCTAACTCTATAGTTATTTAATCTTAAAAAGTTCAATGGTATAGCACTCAAATCAGAAATTGAAGTTATGCAGCATGGAAATAGGCCTTTTCGGCCTATACTGACCAAGCTGCCTTCCATAGTTAGTACCAGGTCCCTCTAAACCAGGGGTTCTCAACCTTTTTCATCATGTTTACCCCTGGCAACTTTAATAGCACATAACAATGTTATTTCAATTATTTATGAATAACTAATGATGTACAGATACTGGTATACCAGAACCAAACTGGTATACCAGAAAGGGGGAGATATTGAACAATTTCTTTTCTTCGGTATTCACCAAGGAGAAGAATATTGAATTATGTGAGGTAAGGGAAACTAGTAGAGTAGCTATGGATACTATGAGTTTCAAAGTAAAAGAAGTACTGACACTTTTGAAAAATATAAAAGTGGATAAGTCTCCAGGTCCTGACAGGATATTCCCTAGGACATTGAGGGAAGTTAGTGTAGAAATAGCCGGGGCTATGACAGAAATATTTCAAATGTCATTAGAAACGGGAATAGTCCCCGAGGATTGGCGTACTGCGCATGTTGTTCCATTGTTTAAAAAGGGTTCTAAGAGTAAACCTAGCAATTATAGACCAGTTAGTTTGACTTCAGTGGTGGGCAAATTAATGGAAAAGATACTTAGAGATAATATAAGCGTCTGGATAAACAGGGTCTAATTAGGAAAAGTCACCATGGATTTATGCCTGGAAGGTCATGTTTGATTAATCTTCTTTAATTTTTTGAAGAGGTTACTAGGGAAATTGACGAGGGTAAAGCAGTGGATGTTGTCTATATGGACTTTAGTAAGGCCTTGACAAGGTTCCTCATGGAAGGTTGGTTAAGAAGGTTCAACTGTTGGGTATAAATGCAGGAATAGCAAGATGGATTCAACAGTGGCTGAATGAGAGAAGCCAGAGGGTAATGGTGGATGGCTGCTTGTCGGGTTGGAGGCAGGTGACTAGTGGGGTGCCTCAGGGATCTGTGTTGGGTCCTTTGTTGTTTGTCATGTACATCAATGATCTGGATGAAGGGGTGGTAAATTGGATTAGTAAGTATGCAGATGATACTAAGATAGGGAGCGTTGTGGATAATGAAGAGGATTTCCAAAGTCTACAGAGAGATTTAGGCCAGTTGGAAAAATGGCCTGAAAGATGGCAAATGGAGTTTAATGCTGATAAATGTGAGGTGCTACACCTTGGCAGGACAAATCAAAATAGGGCGTACATGGTAAATGGTAGGGAATTGAAGAATACAGTTGAACAGAGGGATCTGGGAATAACCGTGCATAGTTCCTTAAAGGTGGAATCTCATATAGATAGGGTGGTAAAGAAAGCTTTTGGTATGCTAGCCTTTATAAATCTGAACATTGAGTATAGAAGCTGGGATGTAATGTTAAAATTGTACAAGGCATTGGTGAGACCAAATCTGGAGTATGGTGTACAATTTTGGTCGCCCAATTATAGGAAGGATGTCAACAAAATAGAGAGGGTACAGAGGAGATTTACTAGAATGTTGCCTGGGTTTCAACAGCTAAGTTACAGAGATAGGTTGAATAAGTTAGGTCTTTATTCCCCCTTAACCTTCTGCGCAGAAGGTTAAGGGGGACTTGATAGAGGTCTTTAAAATGGTGAGAGGGAAAGACAGAGTTGATGTGGACAAGCTTTTCCCTTTGAGAATAGGGAAGAGTCAAACAAGAGGACATGACTTTAGAAGTAAGGGACAGAAGTTTAGGGGTAACATGAGGGGGAACTTCTTTACTCAGAGAGCGGTAGCGGTGTGGAATGAGCTGCCAGTGGAAGTGGTGGCGGCAGGTTCGTTGGTATCATTTAAAAATAAATTGGATAGGCATATGGATGAGAAGGGTATGGAGGGTTATGGTATGAGTGCAGGCAGGTGGGACTAAGGGAAAAAAGTTGTTCGGCACGGACTCGAAGGGCGAGATGGCCTGTTTCCGTGCTGTAATTGTTATATGGTTAAACAGTCAGTCAATGAGAAAAAATATGTACAAATCCAGAATCAACAAATTTACCCCTGGGTAGGTGAAATTTACCTGCGGTAGGTGGTAAATTTACCCAAGGTTGGGAACCCTTGTTCCAAACCTTTCCTATCCATGAACCTGTCTAAACATTTTTTAAATGTTGTAAATGTACACACACCTTTACCAGGCCTGAGGGTGGCTTATAGGTCACTATCCTTGGCCAAATATTTCTGAATATCCCTGTCCTATTGCCAATAGACTGGAACTATTTGCACTCAGTAATTAGTTTCTCACTGTGATGTGGGAGGAGTTCAATTACAATTTTTGACACTACAGTGCTCTCCATAATGTTTGGGACAAAGAACCATAATTTATTTGTTTTGCCTCTGTACTCCACAATTTGAGATGTGTAATAGAAAAAAAAATCACATGTGGCTAAAGTGCACATTGCCAGATTTTAATAAAGGCCATTTTTATACATTTTGGTTTCACTATGTAGAAATTACAGCAGTGTTTACACATAGTCCCCCCCCCCCCCCCCCCCCAATTTCAAGGCACCATAATGCTTGGGACACAGCAATGTCATGTGAATGAAAGTAGTCATTTTTTTATTTTGTTGCATATCTTTTGCATGCAATGACTGCTTGAAGTCGGCGATTCATGAACATCACCGGTTGCTGGGTGTCTTCTCTGGTAATGCTGTCAGGCCTGTATTGCAGCAATCTTTAGTTTATGCTTGTGTTGGGGGCTATTCCCCTTCAGTTTTCTCTTCAGCATATAAAAGACATGCTCAATTTGGATCAGATGATTGACTTGGTCACTCAAGAACTGACCATTGTTTAGCTTTGAAAAAACTCCTTTGTTGCTTTAGCAGTATGTTTGGGATCATTGCCTTGCTGTAGAATGAACCGCAGGCCAATGAGCTTTGAGGCATTTGTTTGAACTTGAGCAGATAGGATGTGTCTATACACTTCAGAATTCATTATGCTACCACCCTCGGCAGTTGTATCATCAATGAAGATAGGTGAGCCAGTACCTTCAGCAGCCATACATGCCCAGGCCATAACACCCCCACTACTGCGTTTCACAGCTGAGGTGGTATACTTTGGATCTTGGGCAATTCCTTCTCTCCTCCATACCTTGCTCTTGCCATCACTCTGATATAAGTTAATCTCCATCTCATCTGTCCACAAGACCTTTTTCCAGGACTGTGGATTCTCTTTTAAGTACTTCCTGGCAAACTGAAATCTGGCCATCCTATTTTTGCGATTAACCAGTGGTTTGCATCTTCTGTTGATGACGTTTTCTGCGGACAGTGGTCACTGACAAATCCACACCTGACTCCTGAAGAGTGTTTCTGATCTGTCGGAGAGGTGTTTGGGGATTTTTCTTTATTATAGAGAGAATTCTTCTTTCATCAGCTGTGGAGGTCTTCCTTGGCCTGCTAGTCCCCTTGCAATTAGTAAGCTCAGCAGTGCTCTCTTTCTTCTTAATTATGGTCCAAACAGTTGATTTTGGTAAGCCTAAGGGTTGGCTGATGTCTCTGACAGTTTCATTCTTGTTTCTCAGTCTCATAATGGCTTCTTTGACTTTCGTTGGCACAACTTTGGTCCTCATGTTGATAAACAGCAATAAAAGTTTCCAAAAGGTGATGGAAAGACTGGAGGAAAGACTAGTGCTGAGAGCTCTCTTAGACCTGCATTAAGGTGGCATTTAAACACACATGAGCAAATACAAACACCATAAAGCCATGTACCAAACATTATGGTGCCCTGAAATGGGGGGACTATGTATAAACACAGCAGTAATTTCTACATGGTGAAACCAACATGCATAAAAATGGCCTTTATTAAAATCTGACAATGTGCACTTTAACCCCATGTGATTTTTTTCTACTACAAATCTCAAATTGTGGAGTACAGAGGCAAATAAATAAATGAAGGATGTTTGCCCCAAATATTATGTAGGGCACTGTACCTTCATAAATGTGTATAGCTTATTGGCACGATTCTGTCATGTTTTTCCTAAAGTATCTTGGGACTTAACTCTGCATGTTTTATTATCATATATTTTCTACACTTACACAAATTGCCATAATCACGTTACTACTTTTCAATTAATGACTTAAAAAAAAGGGGGAAAAAATCTCACTATCCAAAATCAAGAATTACTCCTATATAAGCATTTATTTTATAATGTTCACAAAAAAATTGCCATGTTTGATGCAATTCATGTATTAGCAATGTTACGAAATTTTGAGATTTAAAAAATCAAGTCTGCCATTTATCCCATCAGATAAAGCATAAAAATAAGTTTAATTTGACACCTAATTCACTTTCATATCTTCAGTATTAAAAAGGTTATGGCCATTTTCATACTCAGAAATTAGCATCTTGTTCCCCATTGCCTTTCCATTGACTTAACACAAAAGCTGTGATCTAGGACAGTCAAAAGCCCATAACTTTCTTAAAAATTAAGAGAACTCAATGAAATTTTCAGTTATTATAGATTGAAGCATTCTGAAACAAATATGAAACAATATTACTTGGGTGACCTGAAATTAAAGCATATAATTAGTTAGTTACCTAATTGTAGCTAATTACAAAATTCAATTACTAGATCTAAACATCAATTCATTTCTTAAGAAAATATAAACTTTTTTAAATTGCCTGTGTCAAAAAACATTCACACAATAATTCATAATATAACATGATTTTTAAATCTCATTTTCATGAATTTATAGGCCAAATTGAAGGAATTTAGTGTTTAATTCCTGTAAATTAATGGCTATTTAAATCAACTAGCGAGTGGATTTTAGTGGAATGCGGTGGATTAGAACGTTGCGGTTTGCGGTGAAGTCGGCATGAAAAACACTGCCGGTTCATACTTTTTTTTGTGTCCCCATTTCGCAACATGAAAATGTGATTAAAGCCTTCCTAAAAACCAAGTTTTAATGTAAATATAAACTGTGCACTTTATTTTCTCCCCTACGTAAAATCCTTCCGTTGTCGCCGCTCACGGCTTTAGAAGATGATTTTTAAACTACTCTAGTTAATAAATAATCTAGCGTAATTTAAAAATACCTTCATGAATGAAATGTCGGAGTGATTTTTCTTCAGCAACGAAATCGCCCAACATGGATTTTGCCCAGTCTGTGGAAAAACGGCACTTTAAACATGCCCCGCTCTGAAAGGCGCCAAAGTTACGCACACGGGGAGCGGCAGAACTGCAGCGCTGCTCAAGGTAAGTTTTGTAACATACCTATATGTATTACCCAAGAGTCAAGCAATTATCATAATGCTACAGTTGGCAAAATAATAAGATTGGTCTTAAACTCAAAGAAAAACCTGTGGCAGCTCTTAACATATATGCCACATATCAAAAATTGTTTGCTTGTTAATGTGTGCATAATAAAAGATTTAAAAATTAAATGTTTCTGTAAAATAACATTACAAAGCCCAATGGAAATTTCACATGACATTTCAAAACACACGTCGGAATTGTATTGTCAAGAATCACTAAACATCTCCATGCTCTCAGATGAAAAGTGTACAATACGAGATTAATTACTATTTTGCCAGATAAATATCATCATTATGAAAGATAAACTTAGTCTCTTGACCTATTCTGATGAAATGTAAGACTGAGATTTTCAAAATTATTCACATTAAAATGAACTGGATCAAATGTTACTATGTGATGTGTTGTCCAAATCTACCATTAATACTGTAGCTTTCAGAAATGTTCGAGAAAACTCCTAATTAAAGATTTTTCACAAAATGCAAACCCTCGGTATCCAAGGAAGGACACACAGACAATCATATCAAAGTATAAGAGTGTAAGAATAGTAGATCACACTAAGAGAGCACACAAAAGTCGGCATGTATTCAGCACCACTTCAAGGTTCCATGTTAAAATTGTAAAGACTTAACTTTGCCCTAAAAGCCCGTTGTCCAGGGTGTACATAATACCACAGAATATTTACACGGACCTGACTACAAATTAATTTAAGAAATCGCCATACAATTTCATTTGCCAGTGTAGTTATATGGAAATTAGTCCACATGATTTCATTTGAAGTTGAAAAATGCTTTTATAGGAATGCAATGAGTAATATTAAAATGGACATAAAGAAACACATGGTTTAATTCAGGCAGCAAGCTGATATTTTACCTCTGAACATGTAACAGTTCAGAGGTAAAATATCAGCCTCTGACATAATACCTTCTTACATACATATTTTAACACAAACTACTGCCAGTAAACTACACCCCAATCCCAAAAAACATTTTGATTATTTTTCAAATTGAACCCACTGGTACATTTGTAAAACTGATTTAGTAATCAAAGTGTCAAATCTTCATATTTAATAAAAAGGCAGCATAGTTCAGCCATGTCTGAAAGATGAACAGATCATTTCCATTGGTCAGTGATTAAACAACAGATCGCCCCCCCCCCCCCACCTTTATTTCCAGTAATTTCGCTGAGAATGCATTCCTGGCTTCATATCACAGATGGTGAAGGCATATATTGAGTGTGGTTTCCTTCATTATTTGTTTTGACTTTCGTGTGAAAATCTTTTTGACATTGTTGCAATTATACAGCATCATAGGCTGAAGCAAACAGTAGATAAGTATGCCTTTTCTTACAGCTGGGCTGAGCCACTATACCTGATGGTTACTGATGCTGTCAACAATCAGTAACAACTATACAAAAAAGTATTTTGTTTTAAAAATATATCAGCAGTTGCGTTAAAGTTGCACCAGAATCCTACGTTTATACAAAATAATAGTTCTGGGGGTTGCATGAAGTATGGAAGGTGACAAATGTGCAACATCAGTGGCATGGATCAGGAGAGATTCACTACTCTTTTAAAGCTGAGACTGCAATGCAATTAAATTCTGGCGCCAGAAAAGGACACAAAACACATACTGCGTTTATAACATGACATGACTGATGCAACATTTGAATTATTGTAAGTAATGCACCAGGAAAATGAATAGCTGATCACACAACCGAATCAATGTCATAACTGACCTAGAAAATATCAGTTATAAAAAGGTAAACGAATTTTATGCAGAAGAAAACATCATATTCATTGTAAGCATTTGAAATATGATAAATTCAGGATGCTGTGCAGTAATGCTGATAAGCTGCTGGAACTGGGACTGAACACTTCCCTGCGTGCCAGGGACCTGGACTTTCTGACTGCCAGGCCCCAGGTGGACAAGATGGGGAGATACCTCTAACTCCCTCACCCTGAACACAGGATCCCCCCCCCCCCCCCCCCAGGGCTGCTTCCTCAGCCTATACTCCCTGTAAACACATGACTGTGTGGCCAGGTTCAGCTCCAACTCCATCATCAAGTTTGCTGATGACACAGTGGGAGTGGGCCTGATCTCTGATAACAATGAGAAGGCCTACCTGGAGGAAGCAGCTGGCCTGGCACTCTTGTGTCAGAACAACAGCCTCCTCTTGAATGTCACGAAAACTAAGGAGCTGACTAAGGACTACAACAACTGAGGATGTACACGCCACTGGGGATAAATTGGACTGTGGATAGGGTGAGCAGCTTTAAATACCTGGGAGTCCACATCACAGAGGATCTGACATGTACACACACACTGCCGCACTGGTGAGAAAGGCAAGGCAGCGCCTTTACTATCTCAGGCAGCTGAGGAAATTCAGAGTCTCTCTGAGGATCCTTCAATCCTTCTACTGCATATATATCGATCTGGTTTGGCAATATCTCGATCTGGTTTGGCAATAGCGCTGCCCAAGACTGGAAGGCTCTGCAGAGAGTAGTGCGTTCATCTCGAAGAATCCCTTTCTTCCCACAGGCCATCAGGAATGTAAACTCTGATCACACCGAGGCGTAATTACTGTTGTGTCTTTTTTTTTTTTAAAGTAAATACTGGTTCTGTTCTGTTGTTTTGCACAATCCCGCAGGCATTGCCACTTTTACTTCACTGTACATCTTGTATACCTTTTGTGACAAATAAAGTTGACTTGACTGGAATATCAAAAACCAAGCTAGCTGTTAAAGTTGCAGATTTTAAAGAAATCTTAAAGATTAGAATGATTTGTTAATTTCCCACAGGTAGACAAAAATGCTGGAGAAGTTCAGCCGGTGAGGCAGCATCTATGGAGCAAAGGAATAGGTGACGTTTTAGGTCATGACTTCTTCAGACTGATGCAAGAAGAAAGGAAGAGGCGGAGACAGTAGGCTGTGGGAGAGCTGGGAAGGGGAGGGGAAGGAGGGAGAATGCAAACTGTGCTGAGGTGTTGGGCGAAGCGATCGCCAAGCCTGCACTTGGTCTCACCGATGTAGAGCAGTTGACACCTAGAGCAGCGGATGCAATAGATGAGGTTGGAGGAGGTGCAGGTGAACCTCTGCATCACCTGGAAAGACTGCTTGGTTCCTTGGATGGAGTCGAGGGGCGAGGTAAAGCGGCAAGTGTACCATTTCCTGCAGTTGCAAGGGAAAGTACGAGAGGAGGAGGTGGTTTGGGTGGGAAGGGACAAATTGACCAAGGAGTTACAGAGGGAACCGTCTCTGCGGAAAGCCGAAAGGGGAGGAGATGGGAAAATGTGACCAGTGGTGGGATCCCGTTAGAGGTGGTGAAAATGTCGGAGGATTATCTGTTGTATGTGACGGTCGGTAGGGTGGAAGGTGAGGGCAAGGGGGACTCTGTCCTTGTTATGAGTGGGGGGGGGTTGGGGAGTGAGAGCAGAGCTACAGGATATAGGGGAGACCCTGGTGAGAGCCTGTTAGTGTCTCAACCCGAAACATCGACTATCTCCTTTGCTCCTTAGATGCTGCTGCACCCGCTGAGTTTCTCCAGCTTTTTGTGTAACCCTGGTGAGAGCCTCATCGGTAGTCAAAGAGTAGAGCCCCTGTTCCCTAAAGAATGAAAATTAATTTACCACTGTCTGTCACGATTGAGCATGTACATTTCAGAGTTTAGGGCATTAGCAAAGGTAGGTATCACCAATAGACAAGGAATAACATTAGGAATGTCCAAGAGAACAGAAGAATTGGAGATATCCTCGAAAGATATTGTGAAGATTGCAAAAAATAGAAAGGATAAGGCCAGCAGGAATTTATAAGATAAACTACTGCATTACTTAACCAGTAAGCAATGTGGGTCAATGAGCATGGGTTTGATGAGTGATCAAGGATCGGTACCACATAGCATAGTTACGAATAATTACATGAAGAGTAGGACAAGGGAGCAGGTCAGGAATGCAATGTATTAATCAGGATAAAATAATGGCATAGATGATACTTTCAGTAGACGATGAGCCAAGGAAGACGAAGGTCAGCGATGCTACTGAACTATACTATGAACCTATGCTATGAGTCAGACTCGTCTAACAGATTGGGAAAGTATAGAAAGCAAAACCTGTAGATACTGGGAATCTGAAATAAACACAGAAAGTGTTGAGGTTAGTCAGTAGGCATCTGTAGGCCGATGACTATTATTGTTTAGCTCTTGTATCAAGACAAGCTGTATTTAAGGAAAATGAAATATTTTCATACGTTTTCGTCATTGAAATGCCTGGGCCAGCGATTGGATGGGGTAAACGAATCAGTTAAATTGTGCCATATAAAACCCGGTATTATGGGTCCCTCAGCTGAATTTCCACAACAAGCCGGAGACGAGACGAGACGCAGTCCCCGATCGCACCAGTTGCCGTGGCGACCGTAGCCTCCGGGTGCTCCGTTGCCCGCGGTGGAGGGGCCGTTTCAGGCCCCGGATGGCGAGCGACTCTGTCTCGCGTAGTGCTCGGTGAACGACGGCGGCGGCGGCGGCGATGCTCTCTCTCTCTCTCTCTCTCTCTCTCTCTCTTCCCCCACCCCCCACCCACCTTCCCCAGGGGGAAGCAACAGGCGCCGAATCAAAGGCTGCAACCGAGCAGGAGATGCGAGCAGAGGTGATGAGGGACGACACTTCCCCCTCACCTGGCTCCGAGCACAGCTTCGCGCCCGCTCACCTGAATCGAAGTTAGCGTTTGCTCGATTTAATTTCACTGCCGCTTTAACCGCGCAGCGGTCCTGAGGAGGAGCAAAATGGCGCAGGCATGTTCCCGGCCTCTGATGCGAATTATCTTAATTCCTTACCGGCACATTCCCGTCCGTCAGCCCGTCCCCCTGCCCTCCGTCCGCCGCCGCCGCCGCCGCCGGCCGCGCAAACCGACAGCTGCAAACACAGGCGAGCGGCGCGCTCCAGCAACATGCGCACTGCTCCATTGCGCATCCCCGTCTACGTCAAAGGCAGCTCGCGATGGGGGTGGGGCTATGACGCGCGCTCCTCTACGTCACAGTATGGTGGGTTCGGGCTTTGAGGCTTGGGATCAATGTGGAAGGCAGGCAGCAGGTTTAGACCAACTAACCTGTCGAGGCGAGGGAGCAGGTAGCAGGTAGCCAAGGCGACGAGTAAAGGTTTTGCCTTCACACGCTTTTGCCATGAATCACCTTTGACTATCATGCGGAAGTCAGATTAAAATCTGCAAAATTATGCCAATCTTTAACAGAACCCGTTTCCTGCCAGGAAACGCCAAAGGTTGATGTAAAAAATGCTTCCTGTCTTGTCCGCAAACTTATATACGTGTTTTATGGTAAAATGGCAAACCTAAAAGCATCGTTCATGATGACTATCAAAAGATATAAGATTCGAGAGAGTTTATTGTCATGTGTCCCAGATTGGACAATGAAATTCTTGCGTTGCTTCAGCACAACAGAGTATAGTAGGCATAAATAAATACAGAACAGATCAGTGTGACCATATACCATTGAATATATATATATAAATAAGCAGATACTTCAAGTGCAATGGGCTATTAATGTTCTGAGTTTTGTTTGAGTTGAGTTTAATAGCCTGATGGCTGTGGGGAAGAGCTGTTCCTGAACCTGGATGTTGCAGATTTCAGGCTCCTGTACCTTCTACCTGAAAGCAGCGGGGAGACGAGTGTGGCCAGGATGGTGTGGATCCTTGATGATGCTGGCAGCCTTTTTGAGGCTGCGACTGCGATAGATCCCCTCGATGGTAGGGAGGTCCGAGCCGATGATGGACTGGGCAGCGTTTACAACTTTTTGCAGTCTTTTACGCTCCTGGGCGCTCAGGTTGCCGAACCAAGCCACGATGCAACCGGTCAGCATGCTCTCTACTGTGCACCTGTAGAAGTTCGAGAGAGTCAGCCATGATCATATTGAATGGCGGTGCAGGCTCGAAGGGCCGAATGGCCTACTCCTGCACCTAATTTCTATGTTTCTAAGTTTCTATGTTTCCTCCTTGACATACCGACTCTCCGTAATCTTCTCAGGAAGTAGAGGCGCTGATGTGCTTTCTTTATAATTGCATCAGTGTTCTCGGACCAGGAGTAATCTTCAGAGACATGCATGCCCAGGAAGTTGAAGCTCTTGACCCTATCCACCATCGACCCGTTGATATAAACGGGACTATGGGTCCCCATCCTACCCCTTCCAAAGTCCACAATCAGTTCCTTGGTTTTGCTGGTGTTGAGAGCCAGTTTATTGTGCTTGCACTATTTGGTCAGACGGTCGATCTCACTTCTATACTCTGACTCATCTCCATCAGTAATACATCCCACAACAGTAGTGTCGTCAGCGAACTTGATGATGGAGTTTGCACTATGACCGGCTACGCAGTCATGAGTATAGAGTGAGTACAGCAGGGGACTGAGCACGCAGCTTTGAGGTGCTCCCGTGCTGATTGTTATAGAGGCTGACGCATTTCCACCAATACGGACAGACTGTCGAGGATCCAATTTCAGAGGGATGCGCAGAGACCCAGTTCTGAGAGTTTGGTAACCAGCTTGGAGGGGATGATTGTATTAAATGCCGAGCTGTAGTAAATGAATAACAGCCTGATATATGACTTTTTGTTGTCCAAGTGGTCCAGAGCGGAGTGGAGAGCCAGCGAGATCGCATCCACCGTTGATCTGTTGTGGTAAGCAAACTGCAGTGGGTCCAAGTTTTTGTCAAAGTAGGAGTTGATTTGCGCCATGATCAACCTCTCAAAGCACTTCATCACCACCGAGGTTAGTGCCACTGGTCAATAATCATTGAGCCACGTCACCTTGCTCTTCTTGGGCACCGGTATAATTGATGCCCTTTTAAAGCAGGTGGAAACCTCAGACCTCATAAGTGAGAGGTTGAAAATGTCCATAAAAACTCCAGCCAGTTGGTTTGCTCGGGTAATATACCATTACTAAACTCAGAAATAAATACAGGAGACAACTTCAACTCCCCCTCCCATTCCGAATCCGACCTTTCTGTCCTCGGCCTCCTCCATGGCCAGAATGAGGACCACCGTAAATTGGAGGAGCACCACCTCATATTTCACTTGCGCAGTTTGCACCCCAGCGGTATGAACATTGACTTCTGTAATTTCAGGTAGTCCTTACTATTTCCTCCCCTTCTCAGCTCTCCCTCAGCCCACTGGCTCCACCTCTTCATTTCTTCTTCCCGCCCCCCCCCCTCCACCCTCACATCAGTTTGAAGAAGGGTTTCGGCCCGAAACTTTGCCTATTTCCTTCCCTCCATAAATGCTGCCTCACCCGCTGAGTTTCTCCAGCATTTTTGTCTACCTTCGATTTTCCAGCATCTGCAGTTCCTTCTTAAACAGGAGACATAAGAGATTGCAGGTACTGGAATCTTGAGCAAAACACAGTGCTGGAGGAACTCGGGAGGTCAGGCAGAATCTAGGGAATAATGGACAAGCGACCTTTCTGGTCAACAATGGAGTAGGGGAGAGAAAGTTGGAAAAGGGAGGTGGGGGGAAGAACAAAACCAGCCAAGTGATGGGTGGATACAGATGAGGTTGGTTGAATTGGCAAATCGATGGAGTAGGTGACAGGCTGGATCTGAGAAAGAGATAAAAAAGTGTCAGATAAGAAGAGGAGGGGTGAAATGTAAAGCCAGAAAGATGTGGGTGGAAGGGCACGTGGCGGGTAGAAAGGAAATGGGGAAGGAGTATGGGAGATTAGTGTATGAAGGAGCAGGATGAGATGGGGGTGGGTGATAAATTGGAAGTGTACTAGGATAAAGGGCATGTGAAAGAAAGAGGGGAGGGGGATGTATTACTTAATGTAAGCTACCCAAGAGGAATATGAGGAGCTGTTCCTGCAGTTTTAATGTGACCCCCACTGGCAATGGAGGAGGCCAAAGACAGAAAGTTCACTGATCTGTACCCACACATCACTCGCAGACGTTTCCATGCTCCCACCTCTCCTTTCCAATGTTCTCCCCCTTACTCCAATCAGTCTAAAGAAGAGTCCTGACATGAAATGTCACCTGTCCATTTCACCCCCCACCCCCAGATACCGCCTGACCTGCTGAGTACCTCAAGCACTTTGTTTTAAACAAAAACAGAATTTGCTGGAAGCACTCCGCAGATTAAGCATCATTTGAGGAAAGTAAACTAGTGTAATGTTTTAGGTTTCCCCTTCCACTTGCTTTCTGAAAGCTGAATGTTTATAGCATTTTCTTTCCTATGCAGTTCTCAGTGTGAGGATTGCTGAAGGTAGACACAAAATACTGGAGTAACTCAGTGGGTGAGGCAGCAACTCTGGAGAAAAGGAATGGGCGACGTTTCGGGTCGAGACCCTTCTTCAGACTGTTGGCAGGGGAGGGGGCGGAACAAAGATAGAAATTAGGTGGAGACCGTAAGACTAGTGGGAGAACTGGGAAGGGGATGGAGAGAGAAAGCAAGGGCTATCTGAAGTTAGAGAAGTCAATGTTCATACCATTGGGGTGTAAACTACCCAAGCAAAATATGTGGTGCTGTACCTCCAATTTGCGTTGGGCCTCACTCTGACAATGGAGGAGGCCAAGGACAGAAATGTCAGATTGGGAATGGGAGGGGGAGTTGAAGTGCTGAGCCAACGGGAGATCAGATAGGTTAAGGACTGCGCAGTGGTGTTCAGCGAAACGATCACTGAGCCTGCGCTTGGTCTCGCCGATGTAGAGAAGTTGACACCTAGAATAGCGGATACAGTAGATGAGGTTGGAGGAGGTGCAAGTGAACCTGGAAAGACTGTTTAGGTCCTTGGATGGAGTTGAAGGGGGAGGTAAAGGGATAGGTGTTGTATTTCCTGCAGTTGCAGGGGAAAGTACCTGGGGAGGGGGTGGTTTGGGTGGAAAGGGACGAGTTGACCAGGGAGTTATTGCTGACTTCAGTATCTATGGATTTAGTGCTGACTGATGTGGAGGTTGCCCACTGTGCCATGGGGAAGTTGGAGACGCTTGATGTATAGGCAGTATGGGAGACTACTTGTTTCTGACAAAGGAACCTGTAGTTTTCAAAGACAAGGCAATTGCTCTTTATCTAGGGCTAGATTTCCCGGAATTCGATGAAGATAATTTTTCAAGGAGTCTTTGAGAAAATCCCTGAATTGTTTCTATCCTTCTGGTAATCTCAAACTTTGACATTGCTTGGCTTAAGTGTTTGTTTTGCGGGCCCAGTGATCCAAGCAATATGCCTGCCCATCCAGCTGCTGAATGTAAAGATAGACCCAAATTGGTGGAGTAACTCCCTGCCTGAGGTAATCTGGCCTGGCTGCTGCTCCTCTGCTGTCCTTCACGTTAATTGCTCAAAGCTGTACCGTGTGTGCTTTTTTAAAGCTCACTCACTGAAACTCACCTTCCTTCAGCCAGTAGTAGTCATCCTACTAGTTTCACTGTCATCCTGCTTAGTTTCACTGATTGTATCTACTCATCATCTTTTCCACAGCCAACAATGGACCACTGTGGGCTCTGCCGTTCCTTGCTCATCATTGCTGGCTTTGAGTTGTTCTTTTCATACCTTTCATTAATTTATTCATTGTACCTTTTGATAACTCTAGTTTCCCTCTCCCCTGATTCTCAGCCTTAATTAAGGGCCTCAACCCAAAACATCACCTATTCCTTTTCTCCAGAGATGCTGCCTGGCCCACTGAGTTATTCCAGCATTTTGTGTCTATATTTGGAAAGTAATAGGTGGATACAAGGGAAGCTTGTATAGGCAGATGGGTGGGCGATTAACTAAGACTAGCCAGATTTAATTGAATTTGAAAATGCTTGCTAAGTTATTCTACTGGTAGGTGTTGATAATCAAAGTTAATATCAGACTGTGCAAGATCATTCCAGACAACAATGAAAAGTTGCCATTTAGTGAGATCATGGTTGATCATCTGCGATAGAGCAATTTTCCATATATCCATTATGTCCGTTTAATATCTAGAAATCTCTATCTTTTATGCAATCAAAGAATGTGCCTCCACTGCCCTAATTGTTCATCATGAATGTCCATACTCTTCTTTGAAGACGGCAACCATGGTTTTAAACATCCTGGGTGACTGGAAACATCTGTATCTATCATCGTATGATGCTTAACAAGTTGCATAATACTTGGTTTACAATACAGATTGAGGGAACATTTCTGGGACAGTGGCCGCTCTTTGTACAGTGGAGGCTACTCTATACCTGGTGCGGAGAGGGGGTGATTGTGTAAATATCCTGCTACTGTTGCAGAACCATGCAAGCACAAGCAACAATTTTGTTGCTGCTGCTCCAACCACTTGAGGCTTGTGCCACACTCAAAGCCACATGAAACTAACCCTCTAAAGCACCTTTGCATCTTTTGTTGGCAACATTTTATTTATCTTTTAAAATGTGAAATTGGATCTTGCAAACTATTTTACTAAGTACAATATTCTGCACTTTCTGGAAAAGTGATTCATGCGTTTCTCTGATATCCAAAGCTTGTTAGGATGTGGATGTGAAACATGTACCCTCCGATTCCTTGATTTCTCATTATCTCTTATTAAGTATTGAGTTCATTTTCATTTTTCTAGCTTGTTAGCATTAACTAAATACTTTTTTTTGCCTATTTGCAGTTGTTAAATTCATTTACCACAAATTCATTTACCTCAGTACCTTGGTTCCAAACCTAGCGGGCCATAAGTTGAATATAGTTGCCAATAAATCCAGTATGGAATTTGAGGAAAAACTTCCTTTGGCAAAGAATGATGACAATATGAAATTCTGTCAGTGAGGGAGATGAATACCAGAGATCAATTTCAGGGGGGTGCATGAAAGCAAAAGGAAAGAATAAATGAACCAAATGGAGGATGTTTAATGTGAAGCACAGACGGTAGAAAAGGTGTTTGTGGTGCTGAATGATCTTTATGTGCTGTCAACCCAAGGTAATGTAATATAAATAAAAGTGTGCATTTGTCAACCGCAGAGTGAGGGAATGATGTAACTGTGTGACTTTCTCACCACAGAACATTTGGCAATATTCCATTTTCCTGCTAAACTTATTTTGCACTAAATGTAGTTGATTCAAACAGACATAATGGGGCGAATCATCTATTAGAATTCACACAGCTTTGTCATACCCTGCAGCCTGCTTCATCCTATTGCACGTCTTGGAGCACAAGTCTCTCGGTCCTAATTTCTGCAATCCACTTTAGCTTGTTCCATCAGAGTGCATCTGAATATGTCAGAATCGTGGTGGTCTTTGGTGCCCTAGAATGATATTGTAACAAGTGAATGACCTGGAAAATGTAAACAAATTACTGCTTGATAAGTAATTCAAATGAACTTTGCTTTCCCTGCATGTTTTCCACATTAATTTTAAACATTAAATCCAAAAGTAAATCCAAAGGGTTTCTACAGCTATGTTAATAGCAAAAGGATAACAAGGGATAAAATTGGTCCATTGGAGAGACCGAGTGGACAGCTATCTGCAGAGCCAAAAGAGATGGGGGAGATATTGAACAATTTATTTTCTTCGGTATTCACCAAGGAGAAGGATATTGAATTATGTGAGGTAAGGGAAACTAGTAGAGTAGCTATGGATACTATGAGTTTCAAAGTAAAAGAAGTACTGGCACTTTTGAAAAATATAAAAGTGGATAAGTCTCCAGGTCCTGACAGGATATTCCCTAGGACATTGAGGGAAGTTAGTGTAGAAATAGCCGGGGCTATGACAGAAATATTTCAAATGTCATTAGAAACGGGAATAGTCCCCGAGGATTGGCGTACTGCGCATGTTGTTCCATTGTTTAAAAAGGGTTCTAAAAGTAAACCTAGCAATTATAGACCGGTTAGTTTGACTTCAGTGGTGGTCAAATTAATGGAAAAGATACTTAGAGATAATATATATAAGTATCTGGATAAAGAGGGTCTAATTAGGAACAGTCAACATGGATTTATGCCTGGAAGGTCATGTTTGACTAATCTTCTTGAATTTTTTGAAGAGGTTACTAGGGAAATTGACGAGTGTAAAGCAGTGGATGTTGTCTATATGGACTTCAGTAAGGCCTTTGACAAGGTTCCTCATGGAAGGTTGGTTAAGAAGGTTCAACTGTTGGGTATAAATGCAGGAATAGCAAGATGGATTCAACAGTGGCTGAATGGGAGAAGCCAGAGGGTAATGGTGGATGGCTGTTTGTCGGGTTGGAGGCAGGTTACTAGTGGGGTGCCTCAGGGATCTGTGTTGGGTCCTTTGTTGTTTGTCATGTACATCAATGATCTGGCTGAAGGGGTGGTAAATTGGATTAGTAAGTATGCAGATGATACCAAGATAGGGGGTGTTGTGGATAATGAAGAGGATTTCCAAAGTCTACAGAGTGATTTAGGCCAGTTGGAAAAATGGGCTAAAAGATGGCAGATGGAGTTTAATGCTGATAAATGTGAGGTGCTACACCTTGGCAGGACAAATCAAAATAGGATGTACATGGTAAACGGTAGGGAATTGAAGAATACAGTTGAACAGAGGGATCTGGGAATAACCGTGCATAGTTCCTTGAAGGTAGAATCTCATATAGATAGGGTGGTAAAGAAAGCTTTTGGTATGCTAGCCTTTATAAATCAGAGCATTGAGTATAGAAGCTGGGATGTAATGTTAAAATTGTACAAGACGTTGGTGAGACCAAATCTGGAGTATGGTGTACAATTTTGGTCGCCCAATTATAGGAAGGATATCAACAAAATAGAGAGGGTACAGAGGAGATTTACTAGAATGTTGCCTGGGTTTCAACAGCTAAGTTACAGAGATAGGTTGAATAAGTTAGGTCTTTATTCTCTGGAGCGCAGAAGGTTAAGGGGTGACTTGATAGAGGTCTTTAAAATGATGAGAGGGATAGACAGAGTTAATGTGGACAAGCTTTTCCCTTTGAGAATAGGGAAGATTCAAACAAGAGGACATGACTTTAGAATTAAGGGACAGAGGTTTAGGGGTAACATGAGGGGGAACTTCTTTACTCGGAGAGTGGTAGCGGTGTGGAATGAGCTTCCAGTGGAAGTGGTGGCGGCAGGTTCGTTGGTATCATTTAAAAATAAATTGGATAGGCATATGGATGAGAAGGGTATGGAGGGTTATGGTATGAGTGCAGGCAGGTGGGACTAAGGGAAAAAAGTTGTTCGGCACGGACTTGAAGGGCCGAGATGGCCTGTTTCCGTGCTGTAATTGTTATATGGTTATTAACATCAACATTTTAAATCAGAAAAACATGGAAAAAATAGTATTATTAAGTGTTGACACAAAATGCTGGAGTAACTCAGCAGGACAGGCAGCATCTCTGGAGAGAAGGAGTGGGTGACGTTTCGGGTCGAGACCCTTATTGAGTTGTCAGTTTGTGTAATGGAAATTTATTTCAAAGTAAGCACATGCCTCTCTCCAACAGGAGAATCTTGGAATGCTGGAGAGTGGTGGATGCAGTGCAATCTATCACTGGCAAAATCGTCCCCACCATCAAATGTAGCAACATGAGGTGTTGCCTCAAGAAGGCAGCATCTATCAAGAATCTCCACCATGCTCTCTTCTTGCTGCTACCATCAGGCAGGAGGTACAGAAGCCTGATATTTCACATGACAAGTTCAGGAACAGCTACTTTCCTGCAAACACAGGTTTTTGTACAACTCTAATCCTGCCTCGCTAATCAGTGCAGACCAGCTCTTACACTACCATGGACTTGTTTTCTAATTATGTTTTGCAGTAATGTGGTGTTTTTATGAATCATTTGTTTTTTGTACGTTGTCTGAGTCTATATGCTTATGATGCTGCTGCAAGCAAGCTTTTCATTGTACCTGTACCTCACTGTACTTGTGCACAAGACAATAAACTCAAAATTGATAGCCTGAGCATGAGATGCCTTCAGTGTAACTTGTGCCCTAGTTTGTCACTTTTGGGGAAGACTGATATCCAAGGAAGTGGTCTGACACCATTTATTTGTGCAGCTGTTGATGAGTTCAGGCATGTATTCCAGTCTAATGCTGAATATTACAACCATTGGACTCTAAGCATTCAAAGTCATTAGATACAGCAAGAATATGCCCTTCAGTTCATGTTATCATGCATTATTTACACTAATTGTACCCTAACCCATTTTATTCCCCTATATTCCCATCAACCCTTCACCTGGAATTTTACCATTTACTTTCACACAAGGGCCAATTTACATTAGCCAATTAAACTACCCATTTTTTCCAGATGTGGAAGGAAACTAGAGCATTTATGAGAAACCCACGCAATCACAGAGATTGTGCAAATGCCATACTGACAGCCCCAGAGATGAGGATTAAACCCAGTTCACTGGAGCTGTGAGGCAATA
Source organism: Raja brachyura (assembly GCA_963514005.1). Next base: position 77,079,507 of record OY740784.1, read on the forward strand.
CCTCTACTATGATGCATATGTTTTGTAATGTTGCACCAATCTCTAGTACAGGATTGGTAAGAGCTTGTTGCAATAATATTTTAGCTCACTGGTCATCTTCAGTCTGTGGTTTTGAGTGTGGTTGTGGTTCTTTATGACATCAATGATGATATCAAGAATTCCATCAATTAACTCCGAGCTCTGATGTCTTTGTTGATACACATACATGAGCGATTATGGAATCTGTTTCAGGAATCACTGGTGGTGACCGTGACACTCGGTTGTTCCAGCTGTCAGCACCTTAACATGACATAAACACTCAGCATAATCCCCTTAAAGGCATCTTTATTTAGATTGGGAAGGTCAGAGAATGAATTGAAGACAGCTTGGTAGTGATTACCCAAGGAGAAAATACAGAGCATAAATTGTTCCCATTGGAAATTCACCTACATGTCATTTCATGTCAGATGCTGGGCTTGAGCACACAAATGTTGCCTTTTGATGCTATGATAAGCATTAAACATTGTTTATTACAACATTATGTGTTAAACTTTGAGTGTTTCGTGCAGCTTTAGACTGAATGGCAGCTCAGCTGAAGAATAGGAAGGATGTTACTGTATTTTATATTCTCAGTACCTTTTAGACTTCCAATTTCAACAATGTAGTAAATTAATATTCCACAGATGATTCACAACATTCTTGGGCTTTTTAATAGTGTAGAGAGCATGGGCCTACTTTTTTCAATGTAAAAATATAGTTCACAGATCCCCTAATAAATTAATACAGTTTTTCACCACCAGTTTATTTGGTCATTGTCTTGCAAACCACCTCATATTGTGCATCGGTAGCTTACAACCCAACAGTCTAAACATTGAATTCTCTAATGTTAAGTAACAAATCCCCTCTCCTTCACCTTCCACCCACCTGGGTGCACCCACATTTCTCCCACTATTCCGCCCTCTTTTTTTCCCCTGTCCTTTTCCACCAATATCACTTTGTGCCTTCACATTTCACTCCTTGCCTTATCATATATAATTTGTCGCCATTTCATCTCTAGCCTTTGTCCATTGATCGGCAGATGAAACCCCTCTCACCTCTATCACACGCCAGGCTTTGTCCCATCCCCATTTCTTTCACAGCTGTCTTCCCCATGCTACAATCACTGATGAAGAATCCTGATCCAAAACATCTATGTCCTCCAGAGATGCTACCTGACCCATTGCGTTACTCCAGCACTTTGTATTTTGCTTAAGATTCCAGCATCTGTTGTTCCTTGTTTTTCTCACTCTTGAGGCCGGTCTTTTCTTTTCCCCAGTCACAGCAAACAATGCCAGTATCCTAGCACTATGAAAAAATAAGTTTGTACTGCCATGCTTGACTCAGTGTTGCAGTTTCATAGTTGAGCAAACCATTCGCCTCACTCATGGACTAAATTGCTAATGCTGATTTCTATGTAATCCATACATAAATAATAATCCAAGTGTTAATTCTGAACAGTGGAAGGTTCACATCATTGTCTTAGCTTAATGTGGCTAGACATACCCAATTAACACCCAATTTTTATACACATTTTTACGAACGAACATGTCAAAAATGTTGAACATTCATATGCAGACACCTTGCAAATAGAGGTGTTGAGATCACAGGCTTAAACAACAGTCTATTAATCATGCCAGTAAGACTGCTGCTAATAATACAGTTATGGCCAAACTGCTTGTGGACCGTTGGTTTGTAATGTTGCCAAATGCCTGAATGGAAAAACATCCCAGCCCCAAATCCATCCAAGTTCCATTAACGAGCCATGTGGGTGGGTTTACTGCAGAGGTTTGCAGACATACCTTGGCTCAGCAGTACCAGATCTGCAATGGAGCATTGATCCAGCTCCAAACTCTCATAACAAGGTATGTTATTTTGGAGTCAGCTCAATCATTCATGCTTGTTGCACAAAATAATATCTGTGCAGTGCAGAAATTGTGAGTAGTTTCTTGACCATCCGATAATACTGGGAGAGTTTTACTCCAAGAAGAAATGATAGTTTGATAGAATGGTTTTTAATTTTTGCTTTGTGTCATGCATACATTTTGTTTGTGGGGCGGGGTGGGGCGGGGTGGGGTGGTGAGGGGAGGGAAGAGAGAGGGGGGATTTGCTTTGCTGAATCTAAACTCAAGTACTGGCTTTAGTTTCTCATGGAGGTGTCCTCAACATTGCAATGCCCACTTGCTTTGCTTGATGTTAAAAAATGTTGATGGTCTACCCAGCAAGACAAATGGAGACTGTATTAGACGTTAATCTGTCACCTCTTCCAAAAGCACTAAAGCATCACAAAATCAGAAACTCTTTTCTCTTAGCTAACTAATTAATGCTTGGAAAAATTGCAATATATATTTACAAGTCATACTAAGCAATTTAAATAAAAATGATATGTCAAAATATTAAACCTTTTTTTCCTTTTCTTGAAGTCTTCAGATTGCAGGAGCTTGTCAATCTTGCCTGATTTCCTTTGTTGGATGCAACTCTACTGCCAAGATTTGGAACTGACCTACCACTATGACACACTCTAAAATTCTGCTAATACTTCATCAATGTGAAACATCAACTCTGTTTCTCCTTCCATAGATGCTGCCGTTTTGATCATCGCCAGCATTTTCTATTTTTTGGTTATTGTCTTTGGCTTCTGGAGTATTTTACTTTTCCAGCTATGTTTGAACCTTTCAAATTAGAAATACCAATAAAATAACATTTACTTTGCCATAAGACCATACAGAATGTCTGAAAGCAGGTTCTAACCAATTTAGTATCTTTGAAGTTGTTACGTGGGAAACATGGCAGCCATTTTTGAAGAAAGTTCAATGTTCCGCAAACAACGATGCAAAAAAACAGGTAATTAGTCAGAACAAAAAGTGACTGCTGAAGGAACACAGCAGGCCAGGCAGCAACTATGGAGGGAAATGGCTAGACCACATCTTGGATCAGGACCTTGCTCAGCCTGATCCAGTAGAGGGACAGCTGGTAGAAAGAGATGAGGTGAAGGGGTGGGGCAACAGATGGCAAGTGATTGGTGGATCCACGTAACAAGGGTTTGATAGGTAGTTGCGTCAGGTGGGGAAGAATCTGCTCATCTAACCCCCACCCCCTTTCCTTCGACTCCCCCAACCCCATCACCCAGTTCCTTATCCGTCTTCCACGGCCATCCACTCATTTTCCTTCCACTGCTTTACCCCCCTCCCGTTTCCCATCTACCTACCATTCCTCCCTCTAGTTCTACATTTCACGGCTCACCTTCCTTTCATCAGATGTAACCATTTGCATCGCTTTTGCATTAACTTATCTCCTCCAGCCTTGATTACTATCTCCACCCTTCTTCATTTCACCTATCTCCAACTCAACTCATCTGTCAATCAACCCCTCCATACCACCATATATCACTTACCAACTCTTTCCCCCTCCCTTTCCTTCATCTCTTTCTACCAGGGTTCATCCCAATACTCCATAAGTCTGAAGAAAAGGTCCAAAAACATCATCTGTTCATTTCTCGCCACAGATGCTGCCTGACCTGCTGAATTCCTCCAGCAGTTGTTCTTTGCACAAGATTCCAGTATCTGCAGTCTCTTGCATCAAATCAGTTAGAACATTAAGGAAACCTCCAAATTGGTGCCATGATATCTTTAAAATTCCATGCAGATGGTTTCTCAGTTTAAAAAGCATCCACAAATTGGCACCACTAACAATGAAGTGCTTTCTTGGTACTGCAGTAGGATTGTCAGCCAGCATGTAATGTCCTTAACAAAGTCAGGATGTTCTGTTGAATATTACTAGCCACTGAGCAACAGAAACGCCACCAATTTATTTTCTCCAGCGATATTACATGACCTGCTGAGTTACTCCAGCATTCTGTGTCTATCTGACAGATAGATTGACAGAAACTGGAGAAAAAAAGCTGAAACAAAAAACTGGAACTATCAATGATATAAGCAGCATTCCATCTTAAAATGGACAACCTCGTACATATACGTCACTTGATAAGTACTATTAAGCCTCATCCCTGGTGGATTAGGTGACTAGAGGTAGAAAGTACCTTAATGCAACAAACAATGCTGTATAGTGACCTAGAAACCTATTGAACAACATTGAACTTTAAATTTATTTTAAAGAGCATATCTGCACTGATATGGTTCAATACTAAACAAATGCAAAAAAACTGAAGTGGTCTTACATAATTGACACTAAATAAAAATGAAGCAGCTCTTGATGGATGGGTTGCAATTTGTACAATGTATCACAACCAAACCCAGCAAGTTCACAAAACTTGACCCCAATAAAATCATCTGCAGAGCCCAACTGTGGACAGGCTGCAGCTAATGAATTGTCAATTTATAGAACGGGATAAATAGACCACTGCAGTGAGCACCAGGAGAAGGCAGATGGGCTCCGTGGAAAAGTATTGTAATTGGTTGGATTGGAACCAGATCTATGGTGCCATCATCTGCATACAACAGGCCATGCAAAAAAAAACTTTTTACAGGTAAAAATATTGACACATTTCAAAGAGACAGTGTGGTCGCATTACAATAGAAAGGACGTCATTAAAGTGGAAAGGTTGCAAAAAAGATTTACAAGCATGCAACTGGAACTGAAGGGCTTGAGTTATAAGGAGAGGTTAGATAGGCTTTTTTTCCATGGAGTTCGGGTGTAATCTTAAAGTGCTTACTGAGGGGTAACCTTACAGAACCTTAATGAGAGGCATAGTTGAGGTGAATAGCCACAGTCTTTCTCCCGGGCTACGGGAGTCTAAAACAAGAGCACATATGTTTAAGATGAGAGAAGAAACATTTAAAAGGAACCTGAGGGACAACTATTTCACACAGAGAATGGTATATACATGGAATGATCTGGCAAAGAAAGTGGTAGAGTCAGATACAAATACAACTTTTAAAAGTCACTTGGACAGGTACTTGGTAGGATAGGTTTGGAGGAATATGTGTTCAAGCACAGGCAAGTGGGAGTAGCTAATGGATTAACTTGATCAACATGTATAAACTGGGCCGCAGGGCCTATTTCCATGCAGTATAGCCCTCTGACTGTCCAGACATCCTACTTGTCCCTAACTATCCTGGATAACAGCACCAACTCCCTCAGTAAATGGATATGGATGATGCTCCTTACTTCTACAATGTTTACAGAGCCCCTTTTATTGAATTAATTTAGAGGATGCTGACAAGTTTCCTTGAGAAGGTGCTTGTGAGCCAGGATTTTAAATTGCAGCTGCTGGTGAAGGTGAGGAAATGCCAAGAAATAGACCCAGCTGCAATGAAGAAACAGTATTATATATTCACATGTCAATAATATGTTAGATTGAATGGGAACTTGCAGATGATGGCATTCCCTTGCACCTTCTGCCTTTGTCTTTATTGGTGGTACAGGTCACTGCTTTTGGAAATGTATTTGGGGAGTTGCTGCTGTGCATTTTGTGGCTGGTACTATATATTGCAGCCACTGTGGTGGGGGGAATAAATACCTAGTGGTGGATTGAGTGTTAATCAAGCAGTTGTTTTTTTTTCCCTGGATGGTGTTGAGCTTCTTGTGTGTTATTGAAGTTTAAGTCATCCAGTCATGTGAAAATATTTCATGGTCCTCCTGATGTGCTTTGTGGAACAATTTTGGAGAGCTCGGAGGTGTGCCACTTGCCACAGATACCCAACATCTGACTTACAATTATGACCACAATTTTATTTAGCTGCTCCAATTGAATTTCTGGTCAATGGTAAGCCCCACAATATTGATGGTGGGGGGATTCAGTGATTGCAGCCACTGATGGGGAAGGGCAAGAAGGTTCAAAGACTTCCATTTGAAGCTAGCCATTCTTTGGCTACCTATGAGTCTATTTTTGAATGTTGTCAACCTCTTCCTGCTTTGGTAAATTGCTTCATTTTCTCAGGAGCCTTAAATGGAATTGATTATTGTGTAATCAACAACTCGACATCCCCAGCTCTGAGCTAATGAAGGAAGGGAGGTCACTAATAAAGTAGCTGAAGATGGTTGGACCAATGACATTTTCTTGTCTACAACATCGTCTTGTTGGAACTGACAGTACCATGAGAGGACTGTCTGGAGGAAGCCCATGAGAGGAAGATGACCAAGTACGAAGAGATGGTCTTAGACTGGGAATCAATGGAATGGCGAGGAGAAGAGCCATCAAGAACACCACAGAGCCAGTGGAGAAGGACTCGAGGTGGCTCTGGATTAACAGAGGGGGTCCATGGGGAGGAGCAAATGCCACCTGAACACAAGTCGTGGTCTGATCAACCACGGCTGTGTCGCCTGGGTGATTATGTCTGATGTTGAAAGACCTGAAACACCCAATGACCCCAGGTTACATCACTGGTGATGTGTTCAGGAGCATCAATAGATGTATTTTTTATCAATCATGATGACTTCTCATGCTCTGTGTCTGTGTCATCCAATCAAGAGCGGAACTCGCTATCAAAATATGGAGGGCACACACACATGCGCGAGGATTTGGAGGCTGAATCCAGCACTAAATGCAGCTCAACTCTGGGGGTTACACAAAAATCTGGAGAAACTCAGCGGGTGCAGCAGCATCTAAGGAGCGAAGGAGATAGGCGACGTTTCGGGTCGAGACCCTTCTTCTCTGCCTGCCTCCCCGGGTTAACCTACAGCCCTGACTGGCACACTGGTGGGGACGGGACAGCGCCGGAGACCCGGCTGGGATCGATCCTGGCTGTGGATGAGGCGCAGGTCTGTGCCACATCTCCCTCCTACAATCATCGCGCTTAATCATCATGTCCCGCCCCCATTGCCTGCTGACCGACGTCTCTCTCGTCCAATCGGCGCCTTCGATCAGAAGTCCCACCTCAACTGTCTCACGGAAAGCAGAGATTTAAAAATCCGGATGACAAAAACCTGGGGGGGATGTCCCCCACCTCTCAAAACATGGGGGGGACGTGTCCACTCTGCCCCCCCCTCCCCCCCCCCGTGTTTTCCGCCCCTGCTTCCAAAAACCACAACCCATCACTTTTGCTTGAGCTGACTCCAAGGATTGGAGTTTTCTCTCACCTTAGACTTTATGCTGAACTTTAGACATAAGGAGTTATTCAAAATGGCATTTTACATTGGCGAACAGATTATGGTGAGTGAATGCTATTTGATAGAACTGTTGGTACTTTCCTATATTTTCCTTATGATAGACAATAAATGGAATTAATTTCTCTTGTTTCTGATGGATAGGATATGTCTGGGCGATTTTCTACAATGTAGAGTAGATGCCAATCTAATTACTGTATACTGGAACAGATCATCTGGAAGCATAGATAAGTTCTCAGTATTGGAGCTGGTTTTGATGTCTGGTACAATAGTCTTTGCAATATCCAGATTTTGTTGTTGTTCCTAGACATAATGTGGAATGATACAGATGGTGAAAACTGTACATGAAAGCAAGATGGATAATCCATTCAGTTCGAGTTCAATTTTATTGTCATATGCAGATTAAAGGTGATCAATTGTCAGTTTAGTTTATTGTCATATGTACTGAAGCACTGTGGTTTGTTGCGTGCTAACCAGTTAGCAGAAAGACAACATATGATTACAATCATGCCAATGAAAAATCTTGCTTGTAGGATCATCACAGGCACATACTGTAGATTTGGACAAGTGAGTCTGTATCTACAAACCAAAACAAATTCCACATAAATTATAGGAAAGTTACACATAAAATTCTAAAAGAAACATTGTGCAAAAGAAACGGGACATTATTGCAAAACATAATAAGAAAAGAAACAAGCCAAGAACTGATCTGCACAACCTGATAAACGGAGGAAAGCAGCTGTCCCTGAACCTATGGTGTGGGACTTCAGGCTTCTGTAGCTCCTGCCCAATGATAACAGTGAGAAAAGGGCATGGCCCAAATAGCAGGATTCCTCTTAAGGCAGCACCTCGTGCAGATGCTCTCGATGGTGGGGTAGACTGTGCCCAGTGATGCCCTAGGCTGAGTCCACTACTCTCTGCAGCCTCTTGCCTTTGTATTTGTTGGAATTGCCATCCCAAGCCAAGATGCAAGAGTCAAGATACTTTCTACAGTACATCTGTAAAAGTTTGTTGGAGTATTTGGAGACTTACTGAATCCCTTTGAACTTCTAAGAAAGTAGATTTGCAGATTTTCCAGAATTTCTCACTGAAGATTGTTGTAAATGCTTCAGCCTTTGCTTTTCTCTGAAACCTTGCTTTGTGATCCGCTAATTTACCACATAAAGTCTTGATTTCAGCCCATTTTTTACCAACTGAAAAGATGGCAAGAACTGTAAGAAAGTTGATCTGTAAAGGAAAGCAGAGAGCACAGTACTGGAATTGTACCAAAAACAAAGAAATATGAAAACATCAGGAAATACAACGTGAAAAAGTACCAAAGTAGCATAGAAATCTTGAGATGTTTCACTGGCCTGGCATGAATTTAATGTAATCCAGACTGGGAAAAAGATTCAAGGGCAAAACCTGTTTCCAATGGTTTTTGCTCTTTATATCTGAAAAAAGAATAAAAAGGCAAGTTTTAGGCGAAGATGTGGGGGTATCGGTCGCTTCTTTCTTGTGCTATTTTTTTTACAGCAGGGACAATGAGATCCTAGGTACTAGCAGAATTCCTGCCATATCTGAACACTAACAAGCTGTTGGGAAGTATGAAACAAATGTGCTTGTTGTAAATGGTGACCTAGAACTGTATGTAGCTGAAGATTGACACAAAATGCTGGAGTAACCCAGTGGGTCAGACAGCACCTCTGGAGAAAATGGATAGGTGATGATGATTTGGGTTGGGACGCTTCTTCCGGACCATTTCTTAATTTAACATCAAAACATTTACAGTAAAGATTCAATTGTACCTGCGTTTACACCCCAATGTAAAATCTGTTTAATAATATACATAAGCTAAGAGGAATAGCATGGGGTGGACACGTGACAGTTTTAAAGACATCACAATCTAAATTCCATTAAAATGTACTTAACGCATATCTCTTTCTGGTAATTTGTCCTGTCTCCGATCCTACAAATGTGCTCTGAGTACCCAGCTCAAATGATGAGTTGATATTCCAGTGCTTTGAAGACCGAACCTGTATCGGAGAGACATGGACTGCGTTGGTCTAATTGCTGCAGTTGAAAAGTTAGTGCAGATCCGAGATGATATGGGGTACATATTAGTTAGTCACAATGGAAACAGCTTTAGGGTCGGGGAAAGAGCAACTGACCAGGCAGAAGTATGTGTTAAGTACATTTTACTGGAATTTAGATCCTAATGTCTTTAAATCTGTCACATGTCCACCACACACTATTCCTCTTATCTTACGTACATAATTAAACTGATTTCACATAGGGGGTTAAACGTAGGTATGCAATCTTTACTAGAAATTTTTTTATGTTAAATTAAAAATATGGCCCTGGTGCATCATTTGGATTTAAAATAAGAAATCTTTAGACACAGCAAGTTTCAGAAAATGACTCGCTTATCGCACATCTCTCTTTCCATTGATTTCAGGCCATTTTTAGAAATCTAAGAATAGATAAAATGACTAATTGCAGAAAAGTGCAAAAAGTTTATATCAATTTCAATAAAGTCAGCAAAAATCATCCTAGAATGATAACAACACACATTCCTCAGTGACGTCCATGATCATACCTTCCGCTCTGTGATCCCACGGTCGGTTTCTATATGTTGCTGTGCTGGCCTCTCTATTTACAAGAAACTATGTCAGAAGCACCTCAATAAGAATGCAAGCTGATGTTAAGCTAAGGGAATGCTGGGGACAATGTCTAACAACTTAGTGAAGAGTTACATTTTAATGACGGTCACTGAGGATAGAGTAAAGGGACTGTCCCACTTAGGCGATTTTTTAGGCGACTACAGGTGACCAGGCTGTTGCCACATGCTCACGAGGTGATGGCTGTATGGCCGTGTGTTGTCTCCTCAAGTCGCCTAACGAGACGTAACTTTTTTCTTGTTACACTGGATTTTGAAATGTTCAAACCTTTTCAGCGACTGTGGACTTGACGTAGCTTGTCTTCTCCTGTCATAGGTGCTGTCGTAGGATGTCGCCAAGATGACACAGGTTGTCGCCAGGTGACGTAGGTTGTCGTCGGGTGATGACATCGGTGAATTCCATTGGCGACTATCTACGTCAACCGGTGACTGAATTGTCTTCAGTTGTCGCCGACAGGGTCGTAATTTGTCGCGGGTGGACGTAGGTCGTCGTAGGTTGTCACCTGTGTGGTCGTAAGTTGTTGTATGTGTCGTCGTAGGTTGTCGTAGGTGTGGTCGTAGGTGGACGTCCTAAGTAGCGAAGAATTGGGTCGCCGGTTGTCGTAGCTTGACGTCAACTAGGTGGTAGGTTGTCGTAGACATTGTCGTATCGGGAGTCCAGTCGCAGGTTTTTCGGTGACCTGCTACGACTGTGAATGTCGCCCAAAAAATCAGCTAAGTGGGACAGGCCCTTTAGTGGCTTAGAACTGAGAGCTTAGGTCGCGGAAAGGAGTGCCTTTATCTTATGGAATGCAGGGGCTGGGTAAGCACAACAGGCCAAATTTGGAGGAAGGCAGAGTGTGCAGTATGCAAATAGTGAGAGAAGAGGCTACAAAATGACAAAGCATGAGTGGAGCTGTAAATACACGAGAATTCCAATATCACTTGTATTGTTCCAGCAATGCAATGAGCAGAAGGATGATGGATATTAGACCTTAGATCTCCAACTTGATCTGCTGGGAAGCATGAATAATCAAATTTGAAGGTTAAAAAAGGTGAGGATAGGCTGCAAGAAAGATTGAGGCAGGGGCGAGGATAGGAAACATGGTGAATGCAGGTTGGAGATCTTAGATGTTGAGGATTGGATATAGAAACATGGAAAATAGATGCAGGAGTCGGCCCTTCGAGTCCGCCATTCAATATGATCATGGCTGATCATCCCAAATCAGGACCCTGTTCTGGGGTACTGGCTCGAAGGGCCGAATGGCCGCCTCCTGCACCTATTTTCTATGTTTTCTATGTTCCAGCTTGTGTAGGAAAGAACTGCAGATGCTGGTTTAAATCGAAAGTAAACACAAGATGCTGGAGTAACTCAGCGGGGCAGCATCTCTGGAGAGAAGGAATGGGTGACGTTTCGGGTCGAGACCCTTCTTCAGACTGAGATGCTGTCTGTCCCGCTGAGTTCCTCCAGCATTTTGTGTCTACCCCGTTCCTGCTTTCTCCCCATATCCCTTAGCTGTAAGAGTTAAATCTAACTCTCCCTTCAAAACATCCAGTGCCTTCTGTGGCAGAGAATACAGGAGCTTTATTCAAGGTCAGTTAAGACACGTCGGTTGTGATCAATCTGATTCAATCCGCGACTGGGGGTGGGAAGGCGGATAGAATCAGTGACGACCGAACGATGGGGGTTGTAACTGGATTGAAGCCTCAATGTTTAATCTCGATTTTTAATTAATGACTGGATTTGGGGCGCGTGGAAGATTTGTCCTTTTCTAGCTTTCCAGACCAGTGTAATTGATAGATTCGGATCCCATTACAATCTGTGTCACCAGAGTTGCACGCAGAGTGTAGCCGTTCAGTGAGTGGAGCGGAGCGGCGTTGTGTGCGGCGGATGCACGGCTGTGGAAATCACGTGTAGCAGCAGCAGCAGCAGCGGGTCGACGTGACGGGGGCGGGGGCGAGGGCGAGGGCTGCGCTGTCGGAGCGACGCTGGGCCGGGCCTGCGATTGATAATCTGCAGCACAAACGCTGCCACTGTGGGAACCAGAGTAAGTGCACGACAGCAGGCGACACTCCTTTTGCGAAGTAGATACAATAAACGGGGCTTTGAAATATTTGTTGCAAAAATGTAACCTTGGGGTGTGTGGTCGAAGTTGCATTTAAAAGACTTTTGGACAAGGCATTTGGATATGCAAGGAATGGGGGGTGGATAGACAATGTGCAGGTAGATAAGTGATGGACTTGACATCATATTCGGCACAGACGCTGTGGGCTGAAAGGCCTGTTCTTGTGCTGTACTGTTCTATGTTCTTTTAATTATAGAACAGTACAGCACAAGAACAGGCCTTTCAACCCACAACGTCTGTGCCGAATATGATGTGCACACTTTATTATATTGTATCAAATGTGCACATACCCTGTATCTGTGGTTATCCATGGAATTATAGTATAAGTACAGTATAATTCCATGGATAACCACAGATACAGGATATGTGCACATTTGATACGATAGGCACACCTTATTATATTGTATCCTTCTGATCCATTGCCTATGATTAATGAGGTACAAATATTTAGTTGGGCGAAGTGATCGCCAAGCCTGCGCTTGGTCTCACCCATGTAGAGCAGTTGGCACGTAGAACAGCGGATGCAATAGATGAGGTTTGTCTACCTATGATTAATGATGTTTGTCTTAATATATTTAATGTACATTGTGCTGAATGCAAGCTAATTGGGGGATAAATCGATCTGTTATTCGAAAAGTAACCCTGACCTGTGTCAATTATGGATGTTGCCTCAGATGGAGAAAGGGATCAAAGTGCGTGATGATTGATAGTGGCCCATTTAAGGACCTGCTGGTGCTTTTTTTTTACAGAGGCTTAAAAAAATGAGTGCCTTCTACTTGGGATTTTTTCTTTTGTGCACCTAAAGAGTGCTTCTTTCACGAGGAAAGGTGGAGGAGAGAGGACAGTTTAAAAGGAAGTAGATTATTTCATTGTCTTTATTCTGCAATAGAAAAGAAAATCTCAAAACAAGCTCTTTACTCTCAAAACAGATGAGATTGCTTGACAATGTTCTATACAAATCCGGACCAGAGCGTTTTGGTTATGGAAATCTGCCTAATTCAATGAAGGGACCAGTTCCAACTTTTTTTCTCAATACTTTTTGTCTTTTAAGGAAAGAAGGTAATTTCAGTAAGCCAAAATTTGAAATTGCCCTGGATATAGGGTGGGTTGGGGAGGGGATAGAGCTCGTGCATCGTAGCAAATTGTAATTGGACAACCTGTTTTATCACCCATGTCCAAAACACTTACGCTTTGGCTTCAATTAAATAGAATATTAAGGTAGGTGGAGAAATAAAATCAGCTGCTAATCTGTTTTCACCTCATTTGTACCATTGGGCAAGAAAAACAAAACCCTTACAAACTTTGCAAGATTCAAGAACTTGTGCCATAATATAAGCTGCACAAATTAATTTAATTCCCTGCTTTAAAATAACTGATCATAAGAACAGAAATGGATCATTTGGCTCATTTAACCTGTTTTGCCAATAATTTAGATAATCCCAGACCTTTATCTAACTCTGTTTCCTCAAGTTGGTTTTCTAAGCTTTAATACACTTGCCTAACAAACTTATTTTTGAGGTTGTAAGCCACAGAAACTTCTTGGAAGAATTCCAGAGTTCCTTTGTCCTATGCATGATAAATACTTCCTGACAACAGCCCAGCTTTCACATTAATTCTATGCCCCTTCATTCAAATCTTTTTTTTTTACTAGAAGAAATAGTGTATCTTGATCTACCCTGATGAATCCTTTAATCAATCATCCTGTGCATCTTAACTTGGGTAACCCATAATCTTCAATATTCAAGGGAGTGCCTGCCTATTTTGTGTAACAAATCCTTGTAGTTTAATACCATTAGTCAAGTGTTTGAGTGTCATATGAACTGACAACAGACAATCTAAAATTTACTTGCAGCAGTAGAACAGGTCTGTAAACACAGTACTCATAGATAACATAATAACAAACAATTCAATAAATTAAAAGCCCCTAATACTAATGCAAACAGCCCAAAGTCCATAGTGCAATCAAGACAGTTAATTATTCATAGTATATTTAGTGTTATGTCATTTTCAACAGCCTGATAGTTGTTGGTTGTGAGTATTGTGTTTACATATCTGTTGTGCTGCTGCAACTAAGAATGTCATTGTTCTGTTTCGGAACACATGACAATTAAAACATTCTCGACTCTTGAAAGATGCTGTGCTTGAACCTGAAAGTTCAAGTCACAATATGAATCTCTGCCGGTGAATTACATTTCAACACCTTGCCTACACCCAATGCCAGTGCAACTTTCCTAACGTGCAGTTGTCAGGAATGAACATGTTGAATGTAATGGGGCAAACATTGAGCTCTATACAACTGTAACATAATTTCCAACCTCCCTTTCTGATGCAATATAACTGATCATTTGGACTACTTAAATTTTTGGGGGGGGTTCCAACTCCAAGTCCAGTGTCTCAATCTCCCTGCTGTTATTTTTTTTACTATTTGGAAAATATTCAGATTTTGATATGATCCAGAGTAGATTGCTTAATACTTTTCTTCATTGAAGTTCATCTGCCACCATTTTGCCCCCTCGCTTAATTTGATCATGTATTTCTGCAATCTTCTGCATTTATAAACGTACATTTTTATATCACCTAAGCAGTTTAACCAGCAAAATGTTTAATACTTTGCATCTCAATCCTTTATCATTGCCTTTTATACATACAGTGAAAATCTATTTCCCGTGTATAAATATGAGGGACACCATTATCCTTTACGCTTCCTAATCATTTCCTTATTCAAGCCAATAGGTTGCCTCCAATTCCACATAGTTTCAAAGATTTGGAACTAATTGATAGCCGTCTCTTATTCTCTATAAGAAGTATCTATCTTCTATATCTACCATGTTAATTACCCTACCTTTGGAGAATGTGATGGCTGATGTTCACTTTACTCTCCTAACTCTTGGGGGGAAAAAAATGATCAATGTATTCAAAGTAAGGTTATAAACCAGATTTACAGCTGTGGAGACGTTCTCTTTCTGCTGCGTGGAGTCGAGTCAAGTCAAGTTTGTTTGTCACATACACATACAAGATGTGCAGTGAAATTAAAGTGGCAATGACAGTGGCAGTGGCAATGATTGTGCAAAAAATTACAGAACAGAATCAGTATTTACATATTAGGAAAAAATACAGCAATTTAAAAAAGACACGACACAACAGTAAATTGGTACAGTAAATTAGTCTCTGGTGAGATAAGTTTACAGTCCTAATGGCCTGTGGAAAGAAACTCCATCTCATACCATATATATTAATGATTTGGAAGAGGGAATTAGGAGCAACGCTAGCAAGTTTGCGGATGACACAAAACTGGGTGGCAGTGATCTGTAAAGAGGATGTCAGGAGGTTGCAGGGTGACCTGGACAGGTTGAGTGAGTTGGCAGATGCGTGGCAGATGCAGTATAATATAGATAAATAATATATTATAGATAATATAGATAAATAGATAGGTATTATATAGATAAATGTGAGGTTATCCACTTTGGCGGCAAAAACAAGGGGGCAGATTATTATTTCAATGGGGTTAGGTTAGGTAAGGGGGAGGTGCAGCGAGACCTGGGCGTCCTTGTACACCAGTCACTGAAAGTTGCCATGCAGGTACAGCAGGCAGTGAAGGAAGATAATGTAATGTTGGCCTTCATAACAAGAGGATTTCAGTATAGGAGTAGAGAGGTTCTTCTGCAGTTGTACAGGGATCTGGTGAGACCACATCTGGAGTATTGTGTACAGTTTTGGTCTCCTAATTTGAGGGAGGGCATCCTTGTGATTGAGGCAGTGCAGCGTAGGTTCACGAGATTGATCCCTGGAATGGCGGAACTGTCGTATGAGGAAAGATTGAAAAGACTAGGCTTGTATTCACTGGAGTTTAGAAGGATGAGGGGGAATCTTATAGAAACTTATAAAAGGACTGGACAAGCTAGATGCTGGAAAAATGTTCCCAATGTTGGGCGAGTCCAGAACCAGGGGCCACAGTCTTAGAATAAAAGGGAAGCCATTTAAGACTGAGGTGGGTAAAAACTTTTTCACCCAGAGAGTTGTAAATTTGTGGAATTCCCTGTCACAGAGTGACAGTAAAAGTAAAGTGGATAGGTATATGGACGGGAAGGGAATTGAGGGGTATGGTCTGAGTGCAGGTAGATGGGACTAGGGGAAAATAAATGGTCGGCACGGACTGGAAGGGCCGAGAAGGCCTGTTTCTGTGCTGTAATTGTTATATGGTTATATTAGAGGGCAGTGGAGGCTAAGTCATTGGATGGATTTAAGAGAGAGTTAGATAGAGCTCGAGGCGCTAGTGGAATCAAGGGATATGGAGAGAAGGCAGGCATGGGTAATTGATTGGGGACGATCATCCATGATCATAATGAATGGCGGTGCTGGCTCAAAGGGCTGAATGGCCTCCTCCTGCACCTATTTTCTATGTTTCTATCCTCTCTGTTTTCACAGCATGACAGCGGAGACATGTGCCTGACCGTAGCAGCTGGAACAGTCCGTTGCTGGGGTGGTAGGGGGTCCCCCATAACGTTGCTGGCTCTGGATCTGCACCTTCTGATGTATAGTTCTGATGTGGGGGGGGGGGGGCGAGTGTAGTTCCCATAGTGCGTTCGGCCGAATGCACTACTTACTACAGAGCCTTCTTGTCCTGGGCAGAGCAGTTGCCGGACAAGATGCTTTCTATAGCCCCTGAGTAGAAGCACTGAAGCATCCTTGGAGAGACTTTGTATTTCCTCAGCTGCCTGAGGTGGGATAAGCGCTGTGCTGCCTTACTCACCAGTGCGGGCAGCGAGTGATGTCCAAGTCAGAACCTCTGTGATGTGGACTCCCAGGTATTTAAAGCAGCTCACCCTGTCCACAGTGACCCCATTTATCTCCAGTGGCGTATACGTCCTGTTGTGCTCTTCTAAAGTCCACAATCAGCTCCTTAGTTTTTATGACATTCATGAGGAGGCTGTTGTCCTGACACCAGTGCCACATCAGCCGCTTCCTCCAGGTAGGCCTTCTCATCGTTATCGGAGATCAGGCCCACCACCACAGTGTTATCAGCTAACTTGATTATAGAGTTGGAGCTGAACCTGCCCACACAGTCATGTGTGTACAGGGAGTACAGTTGGGGGCTGAGGACGCAACCCTGGGGCGATCCTGTGTTCAGGGTGAGGGTGTTTCATGTATTTCTTCCCATCTTGACTACCTGGGGGTGTGGTGAGAAAGTCCAGGAACCAGGCACACAGGGGAGTTAAGCCCCAGTTCCAGCAGCTTCTCAGCAAGTCTGCTGGGGACTATCGTTTTGAGGGCTGAACTGAAGTCAATGAACAGCATCCTCACATAGCCCCCCTTCTGGCTGTCAAGGTGAGAGAGAGCGGTGTGCAGAACCTGGGAGACCGCATCGTCCGTGGGTCTGTTCGGACGGTATGCGAACTGTAGTGGGTCCATGTTGTGAGGGAGGAAGGCACAGATGTGGTTCTTGACCAGCCTCTCGAAGCATTTTATGACTACCGAGGTGAGGGCCACTGGTCGGTATTCATTCAAACAAGCTGGAGAGTCATTCTTTGGTACAGGTACAATGATGGATCTTTTGAAGCAAGCAGGAACCACGGACTTGGCCAGGGAGAGGTTGAATATTGTGGTGAGCACTGGAGCAAGCTGAGTAGCACAAGACTTAAGTACTCGCCCAGATATACCATCAGGGCCTACAGCTTTCCTCGTGTTCACACGTGTCAGAGCGCTCCTCACGTCATGCTCGGACAACGAGAATGTGTGCACAGCCCCAGCGGACGACCTCCCTTCAGCTTCGATAGCCAGCACGCTGGCGGTGTTGTCGTTAGTCGGCAGACCTGGGGTGATGTTGCCCGTCTCAAATCGTGCGCAGAAGGAATTCAGGTCATCAACTAGCGAGGTGTCGGCACTTCCGGTTGAGGGGGGGGCTGCTCCGGTAGTTGGTTATAGTCCGTAGCCCCTGCCATAGGCGTCTGGTGTCCTGCTGCTCCATCTGCGACTCCATCTTGTCCCTGTACCTTTTGTGTCCTTCACCGCCACTTCGCAGTCAGTAGGACTCTACCTTGTAGACGTCCATATTTCCGGATGCCAGGCCCGAGTTGTAGGCAGCGGTGCGAGCATTCAAGGCAACACGAACGGACCTGTCCACCCAGGGTTTTTCATTAGGAAAGATGCTAACCCTTACCGTGGGGACGATGTTGTCGGTTATTGGTGCAATGAAGTCCGTGACCGCTTCCGCGAACTCACTGACCACTGGAACTTGCTTGGAACATATTCCAGTCGACATCGGTCAGTGCATCCTGTAGCATGGCCTCTGACTGGTCGGAGCACAGCTTTATGTCCCTCGTTACTGCCGCTTCCCGTACAATCCGTTCTTTATACTCTGGCAGCAGGAAAATGACAGCGTGATCAGATTTTCCAAAAGGAGGGAGTGAAATGGCCTTGTAGCCTTTCCTGAACAGCGCGTAGCAGTGGTCCAAAGTTCTTCCCCCCCCCCCCCCCCCCCCCCCCCCCCGGTGGCACACGTGATGTGTTGGCAGAAGTTAGGCATGACCTTTTTGAGATTTGATTTATTAAAATCTCCAGCCACCACCATAGCTGCATCAGGGTTCTTGTTTTGGTGTCGATATAGCACATGTAGGGCTGATCGTGCCACGTCAGTGTCCGCATGCGGTGGAATGTAGACGGCTGTGATGATCATTGAGCTGAACTCACGGGGAAGGTAGAATGGACGGCATTAGATCGTCAGGTGCTCCAGGTCCGGCGAGCAGGAACGGGAAAGCGTCTTAATATTTCCAGGGTTGCACCAGTTATTGTTTGTCATGAATCAGACTCCTCTACCCTTGGATTTCCCAGATTCCACCGTTCTGTCAGCACGGTAAACAGTGAAGGACTCGGTTGGGTAGATTACCTGATCCGGCACCGGTGAGGTCAGCCATGTCTAGGTCAGACAGAGGATATTGCAGTCTCTTATGTCCCGCTGGAATCAGATCCTCGCCCCGAGGTCTTCCAGCCTGTTCTCCAGGGACTGGACGTTCGCCAAAAGAATGCTGGGCACAGGTGGACGAAAGGCTTGGGCTCTCAGCCAATTCCAAATCCCCTCCCGCTTACCCCGATGTTTTCTCGGAGCTGCGTTCCCATTGTTGTTCATCTCTGCCGGCCACGCTGGATTGGTGAGTACAGTGTTTTAAAAAGTCTCTGGTTACGGTAAAGTTTAGTTTTACGAGAGTTTCCCGGTCGAACATTGTTAGTGCTAGAGTGTTAGTACTTAGAAATAAATTAAAAAATGAACATAGAATTAAAAATCCGCACAGTCTCCGCGGAACTACCACGACAGCGACTGGACCCGGCCACGCCATCTTGAGATGTTATGTATACATGTTCTCCTTGTCATTGCATTGGCGTTCCCCCAGTGCTCTGGTTTCCACCTGTGTTCCAAAGATGTGTGGGTCAGTTGATTATTTGGCCATTGTAAATTGTTCTGAGCGATTGAATTAGAGCGATTGAAGGGAATGTGGGGAGAATTAAATTGAACTCATGCAGGAATAGTATAAATGTATGGTTCATGGTCGACATGGATTCTTTGGTCTTATAATCAGGCTTTGCGACTCTTTTTATGAATGAAATTGCATATTAAACGGTGAAAGTAAGCCAGTTAATGCAGTGAGATGCATGCCACAGAGGCATTGAATCTATTCTACAAAGGACAACGTATCTTAATGGAATCTGGTCATATCGGGGTTGAGCTGTTGGAATTCTTTCTTGCTCAGTTGTGTGATGTGTATAATGTGAACACACAAAGGCTCTGTAATGGAATACCTAAACTTCATCTGTACAGTGCTTTGTTAAAGCAATAACGTTTTATTTCTGCAATGAATTGATCTGCAAATGTTTATCTGTTCTGTTAAGACTTGCATCTGATATTTTCTCTCCACTTTCTTTAAACCTTCAGGTTTGGGATTGGCTGAATCAATGGTGCTGCAAGGTGACTGAAAGCCCTGCCATTCTTTAACTCTATCCCAGATCTGTCTGATCTTGGCAAGCAAATACTGGTAAGGTTACAATGGACTGTTAACATAGAAACATATAAATTAGGTGCAGGAGTAGGCCATTCGGCCCTTCGAGCCTGCACTGCCATTCAATATGATCATGGTTGATCATCCAACTCAGTATCCCGTACCTGCCTTCTCTCCATACCCTCTGATCCCCTTAGCCACAAGGGCCACATCTAACTCCCTCTTAAACACCAGCAATAGATATAGGTGTGCACAAACACACACATTCTAATGACCAATATGTAGTTAAATACAGACAACATGTTAAACATTGAGACCAGAGATTTTTAAGGTAATCTGATAGTTTAGTGGTCATCATTACAAATATTAGCATTTTATTTCATTTCAAGTCGTACAACACAGAACAGACCCTTCTGCACAACTCATCAGTGTCAACCAAAATGTTCCATCTAAGTTAGTCCCTTTGGCCCACATTTGGCCCACGTCCCTCTAAACCTTTTCTGTCCATGTCCAAATATCTTTTAACTGTTGTCATTTAACCTATTTCAACTACTTTCCTGTTCATATACCCAGCACTCTCTGTGTGGAAAAAGTTGCCTCAGTTTCCTATTAAATCTTTCCCTCTCACCTTAAACCTATGGCCTCTAGTTCTTGATCCCCCTACACTGGGAAAAAGTTTTACACTCGCCCTATATATTTCCCTCATGTTATTGTACACTTCTGTAAGGTCACCCTTCAACCTCGTGCTCCAAGAACTAAAGTGAAGCTTGCTCAACCTCTTCCTATTGTCCAGACCTTCAAATCCTGGCAATATCCTCATAAATCTTCTCTGCCCTCTTTTTAGCTTAATGGTTTCTTTCCCATATGAGGTGACCAAGACTGAACATAATACTCCATATGCGGCTCACCAGTATCATTTACCGCTGTAATATAATGTGCCAACTTTTTTTCTCTGTTCCCTGACTGATGAAGGCCAGTGTGCTGGAAGCACTCTGTCTACCTGCGATATGACTTTAGGGAACTTTGTACTTGTAAGTCTATGGGATTTAGGAGTACAACGTTCCCCTGGGCCCTACCGTTCAGTGTGAAGGTTCTGCCGTGGTTTGACTTCCCAAAATGCAAAACCTCGCAAATCTGAATTAAACTCCATTTGTCATTCCTTAGCCCACTTGCTAGCTGATCATGCTTAAATTCTTGATAACTGTCTTCACTGTCTAAGGTATCACCTATTTTAGTATCATCTGCAAATTCACATATCATGCCTTGTACATTCTCATCCAAATCATTGGTGTAGATGACTAACAGCAGTGGGCCCAGCACTGATCACTGAGGCACATCATTGGTCACAGGCCTCCAGTCTGAAAATTACCTTTCACCACTCAGTGCTTCTTACCTTGAAGCCAATTCTGTATCTCTCCTTGGATCCCGCGTGATCTGACTTTCTAGTGCAGCCTACCATGCAAAACCTTTTTTTAAAATAAGGCCTTGCTAAATTCCACATAGACTATGACTATGACCCTGCCCTCATCCGACGCCTTGGTTATTTCTCCAAACACTCACTCAAGTTCTTGAGACATGATCTCCCTTGCACAAATCCAAGCAGACCATCCCTGATCAACCCCCGTATGTCCAAATGTGTGTGCATCTTACCCACAAAATCCACTCCAGTAGCTTTCCTACCAGATATATTAGACTTGCCAGTCTATAGTTCCCAGGTTTCACTTTGCAGCCCATCTTAAATAGAGGCACCTAGAATAATTTGAATTCTCCAAATGAGATGAGATCCAAGGCCAGATTACCACTTTACCTAAGCTGTAATTAATGTCCACAAATTCCTCTGTTTATAGAGACAATTTCACAAACATTATTTGAAGAAAGCTACATGTGACAAATATTTAATTTCAGTTTAACAATGTCAGTTTGCAGCACGTTTGAGACCTTCCATTTTATATGGAAAACCAGAATATTGGGTTCCTTTAGATTCAGAAATTATTTTTAGTATGAGACATAACTGCACACCATCTTTGTTGTCAGAACAATAATAGCCAAACTCTGAATGTTTTCCCATTGGTTTTAGTGCCACCTACCTTAGACACATACATTTGTTTGTGGGGAGAACAGTGTTAATCTCACCTTGTTCCCACCTTCATTCTATTTAAATAGACGCTTAAAGGAGGTACCACGTGAGAAGGTGTAATGAGTGTGTGGAGGTCAGTGTGTTGTCGAGTGGAAAGGGAGGATATCAGGGCCCGAAAGACACTGAAGAGAAGGGAGGGGTAGAAGATGCCTTTGTAAAGGAATGAGTTTGAGTGATGGAAAGGATCTGACACCCACGATATGCCAATGTTATCACAGAGTTGAAAATGAGTGCAACTGGTTGTGAGGATTCCAGGTCTGCAATATGAGGAGAGATTAAGTAGGCAAAGCTTCTAAACTCTAAGTTTAGAAGAATGAAAGCAGATTTTATTATAACATACAAATATCTTATGGGTTTGAAGAAGTGGCCTGACCCAAAATGTTACCTATCCATGTTCAGCAGGGATGCTGCCTGACCTCTAGCATTCGTAACCTCTGACCTCTAGTTACTCTAGCATTCTTCCTGAGCGATTGAATGGCCAACTCCTGCTCCTAGTTCTTGTGTTCTAAGGGTTGTTAACTACCAGGCAGAGTGTTCAGATGTGAAATTCAGTTCTGATTCAAGATGACAATTACCTCATTCATAAGATCATAGCTCATAAGTGATAGGAGCAGAATTAGGCTATTCAGCCCATCAAGTCTAGTCTGCCATTCAATCATGGCTGATCTGTCTCTCCCTCCTAATCCCATTCTCCTGCCTTCTCCCCATAACCTCTGACACCTGTACTAATCAAGAATCTATCTATCTCTGCCTTGAATATTGACACTGCTCAATTATGTTATCCACTCCTGAAAAGGGTGTCAATAGTGAACTAATAGTGAACATGTCAATGTGCAATCATACCTCAGTGCCTAAAAAAAAATGGTGTAATGAAAAGGGCAGCCTGGAAAACTAGTGTCAAATTTCTTATAATATACACTGTAAAGGTCTTTTCAGAGTTTTCATGAGCAGTTGGGATGTACTCTGGTGCTGTAGTATATTTATATTGTAGAAATAAGCACCAACTTAATGGTATTTGCCCCTTGTAGAGGCACCAAACGTGGTGAACAAAGGGGTTACTTTATTCAGGCATAAAAGGTTCGTTACACATGTACGTTGGTCCTCTAACATAAACTTGTTGTTGCTGCTGTGAGGTTGTTGCCTTGTGGGCTTGAGCTGAGCCCCTGCTGAGGTGGAAGGACACTCATCCCTAGAGACAAGAGAGCTGGTCAGCTCGAAGTAAGAGAGAGAGAGGAGAGGGTTGTCCCAGGGTTCGTTATATATCCCAGGACACACCCCTGTACCCCGTGACAACTCCTCCCTTCCATTGCCTAGTCACGTGACCGACTGCTGAGGGTTCGCGTAGCTAGTGGCCCAAATCACAGGACCCTCCCCCCCCCCCTCCCCCCCAGAACCAGAGGCAGGAAAACGAGCAGGCCGACAAAACGCGGCAGCCTGACTCGTAAACTAACAGGCAGACCGTGAGGGCAGACGTTGAAAAGGGATGGAATGTGCGCGAGCATGGTCACAGCCGGCTCGTGCACGAAGGTCGGGGGCAGTCCAATTTTTAAATTATGCTGCATGCAGTCCATGCATACAGCATAATTAAAAAAATAGTGGTTGGATTAAATAAATGGAGATAATTCATTGAAATATAAAGCATGGAAACAAGTCCTTATGCCCACCAAGTTCACACCATTAATAACCCTTTTACACTCATTCAATGTTATTCCACTTCCTCATCCACTTTCTGCACATTAGGAGCAAATTAGAGGCCAGTTGACCTACAAACCTGCACACATTTGGGATGTGGGAGGAAACCCATATAGTCATAGGGAGCATGTGCAAACTCCACACAGACAACACCCAAGGTTAGGATTGAACCCAGGTCTATCAGCTGCGCCACTGTGCCGCCCTTTGATATGTTCATTTGTATGAATTGGTGGGATAGAATTATATAGGAAAGAGCTAATTACATAATTATAATGATGTAATTTTCCGATAAGAATGTATCTGAGCATTGTGTATAATTTTGGTACTGTATCACAAAGAATATATTATCCTTTGGAGAAGCGTTGCACATACTTGTGAGGATATTATAGGACAACAAAGGTTGAATTGGTGTGTATATATACACAGGTGTATATACCCTTCAATATAGACGTTTAAGGGTTAATTTGATACACCCTTAAATAATTTTTTAAGATCTTAAATGTAATTGACAGGCTAGAGTGAGAGAGACCTACTCTGCTGGGGGGTAAATCCTGCATGTTGTGGTTTTTATGTTGCCTTAAAACCAGAACTAGGTCATTCAGAACAAACATTACAAAACACTTTTTCCTCCAGTGTAGTGCTCTCATCCACAAAAAAAAAAGCTGTAGATATTGACTTTAAGATCTGGGATTGATAGAATTTTGCAAACTAAGACGAAAGCAAAACATATTATACAGTTCCACCTGGTACATGTATCAGAAAAGTAAGAGTCCATAGGAAAGTTGGCAAGTTGAACTCCAAATTGGATCAAGTGCGTAACAACAAAGATAAATGATGGGCAGGGGTTTAAGGTAAGGTTGCAGAGGACTTGATGCCAGATTGTTCAAATTTTTGTGGGTTATATGTATCAATGATACAGACAAACAAATGAGCTAAGATGAAGTTTTTAACAAAGCCAAACTTGGCACTGCCGTGGATAGTGAGGAAAATAATTATGGACTGTCAGGAGCTCTCAGCCAGTTCATTGAGCACCAAAATGACAGTCCAGGGAAGGATAAAATTTAAACTGCTGGGAAAGTTAAAAACACAAGGAAATATGTGGCAAATTATAAGATAATAAGAAGTGGAGAGGATGAGTTGAATTCACGAATGGAATCCCTGAAGGTAGCATTTATTAGCAAAGGCAACAAATCTAAAATCAGAGAGATCATGTTGGAATCGTGTAAATGCTTCCACAACTGAAATACTGCTTTGCAAATCTGATCATCACAAAATACAACGGACATGTTAACTCATTAAATTAAAAAAGCTGCAGAAGAGATTCACAGGATTCAAGAATTTTATTTTTCAAAGGAGACTATGTTTTAGTTTAGAGATACAGTGCAGAAACAGGCCCTTCCACCGAGTCCACACCAACCAGCAATCCCCTCATATTAACAATATCCTACATACACTAGCGATAATTTACAGGTACACGAAGTGTACATAGAAAAAAAGGTGCAGGAGGAGGCCATTTGGCCCTTCAAGCCAGCACCGCCATTCAATATGATCATGGCTCATCATCTAAAATCAGTACCAGTGCTCTCACTTAACTTTTTTCCCCTATTGCCAGCCGGGCAACCTAGGCAGCTCTTTAGGTTGCCAAATGACAGTTTAGGTGGTCATTTAAGACGGCTTGCATGACGCGTGCAATAATGTGCTCGGACGAAGTGCGTAGTTACCAGTCGGAATTATGCTCAATGAAGCATTCACATACAAAACAATGCAATATACAATATTTATTCATTGTCATTTGAACCTCACTGAGGCTCAAACGAAACTCTGTTTCTACAGCCATACAAACAAAACAATTTGTACAAGACACACAAACAATTCAATGCACACAAACATCCATCACAGTGAATCTCCTCCTCACTGTGATGGAAGGCAAAGTCTTTTCTCTCCCCTGTGTACCATTTTTCTCCCGATGTTGAAGCCCCAGGCGGGCGATGGTAAGTCTCACGGCCGTTAATGCCGCGCTGGGCGATGTACGACCCCGCTCCAGGTCTTAATGTCTCAAAGTTGGAGCCCCCGGCGGGCGTTGGCATGTCCCGCGACCATTAAAGCTGCGCCGGGCGATGTACGGCCCCGCTCCAAGTAATACCAACACCACGACACGAGCCGGAGAAGTTGTGTTGCGGGAGCTCCAAAAAGTGGTCTCCCACCAGGACCTGCGAGCTCCCGATGTCACAGTCCACCGGACCTGCACCTGGAGCCTCCGAGCTCCGGAGTCGGGCCGCAGCAGCGAGCCACCACTGCTCCCCATGCTCCAAGGCCGGCCAGCACCATGATGATAAATCGGCAGCTCCGCAGGCTCTGTGACTGGAGCCTCCCAGGGCGTTCTCGTTGGAGGCCGCACCCCAACGACAAAGGAGACCCGACAGGAAAAAGACATATTATACTGCTTCAAATAAAGTCACAATCTAAACCTATTCACCAATCAAGACATGATTTATACCACAATGACACGCAGCAAAATTATAATTCAGTATCTCAACACTTTTTACATGTTGCAATGAATGCAATTTCAATTATTTCTTTCCACTTCCAAACAAAAATGTGGTTGGATTATTCAGCGTATGATCAACCTGTGTCAATATATGCTGGACCATGGTAACATATATGCTTAACCATGCACACTACAGATTGATGCAAGCATGTTTTCTGTGAAGGACTGAAAATTATCGTGACATGGCCATAGCATGGGTCGTTATTGCTATTGGTACAGAAACACTCTCGCTTCCCACATAATTTATCCACAACAAAATATACAGGTTGCAAGGAAATTTCTAAAGGCATTTTATGATAATAGCTGTTAAAACCGACTATACCCATCGGACAGGTTAAACATTGCACTAACTGCCAAGAGATGGCCAAAGGACATAACTGCAGCAAATGTTCTTTTGGTAATATGTTTAAAGCTGTTAAACGCCACATTACCGTACATTCGGATTAGAAGTATGTGCTGTGAACAGCAATGAAGATACCCAGTTTGTACGCACCAGATTAAAAAAAATTATTGATGAAAGCTGTTTCCATCATTCCCACTTCAGAATTAACGTTAAATTTTCAACTGAAATATATCCTGACCAAATTTGTGATGTATATGACTGACTGTAGAAGCAAAACCTGGATAAATCCAACGTATAGTTGTGAATGTTGCTCATTAAATAACTACTGTACTGATACTCCATATTAAGAGCATTGATTTGCCGTTAAAATAAATTCTGTAATATCGTGTTAACGGCAGCAGTGACAATCGAACACTGTGGTTTTAATGTTTCACGTGTTCACAATTTAATTAATCCATCTTTAACTTTATGGATTAAAACAAATAATAACATTGGGAATTAAAACACATTTGATTGCAATCCGTTATCAAACATAGTCAATGTTCGCTCTGAAGACATTTCCAGCACAATAGGGTCGGGGGGGGGGGGGTTAGAATCATTGTGGGATGGATAGATGGCGGCGCGGGGTGGGGGGGTTAGAAGGCAATCGGTGAAGAATGGATGGATTGAGGCAGAGGAATTAGTACGTATTGGTTGGAGTAGGTAAAATTGTGAGGGGAGAGCGCGGGGGATGTCAGTGGGGTTGAATGGGTGGGATCAGCACGGGATGGATGGGGGGGGGGGGATCAGTACGATGAATAGGGGTAGACAAAAATGCTGGAGAAACTCAGCCAATGAGGCAGCATCTATGGAGCGAAGGAAATAGGCAACGTTTCGGGTCGAGACCCTTCTTCAGACTGTTCCCCCATTCTTCTTGAATGGGGGGGGGGGGGGGGATCAGCGTAGGATGAATGGGGGGAGGGAATCAGCGCAGGATGAATGGGGGAATCAGTACAGGATTGATGGGTGAGGGGGGTCAGTACAGTGTGGATCGGAGATTCTGTGCAGGATGCATGGGCGGGGGTTCACTAAAGGATGAATGGGTGGTTCAATATAGGATGGATGGGGGAATCAGTGCAGGATGAATGGGGGGGAACCAGTACAGGATGAATGGGGAAATAACTACAGGATAGATGGGAAGGATTGGTGCAGAAAAAATGGAGGCGGAGTCAGTACAGGATGGATCAGGAGATCAGTGCAAGATGAACGAGGGAATCAGTACAGGATGAATGGGATCAGTAAAAGATTAATGGGGAGTTCACCATAGGATGTATGAGAGGATTGGTGCAGGATAATTGGAGGGGGCGGCCAGTGCGGAATGAATGGGGGGGAGCAGTGCAGGATGAATGGGAAAGGGGGTCAGTACAGGATGAATTGGGGGACCAGTGTAGGATGGATGGGGGGTGGCAGCAGAATCAATGTGAGCTGGATAAGGTCATCTGTGCAGGATGAATAGATGGGGTGGGGGTAGGGTAGATGGGGAGGGGAGCACAAGGGATGTCAGTGAGGACTGAATAGAGGCGGGAATGGGGATCACTGTGGGATTGAGAGGTGGAGTCCCAGGTGGAGGGGGGCGTACAAGAAAGAGAGAGAGAGATAGAGGGGGGAGAGACGGGAAGGCGCAGAGGAGGTGGTGAGGAAGGAAGGTCAGCGCTTCTCGGCCAACACCAGCATCATCGCCCCAGCATTTGCTGGCAAGCAGCGGCCGCTATCAGGGTGGGCGGGTGGAGGAGGAAGTGGAGCCGCTGTTGTGTTGCTGTGCGGGGCCCGTCATTCGCTCCGACCCTCCGTCACCCCACACCTAGTATCTTTGCCCCCCACTACAGCCGCTGCCGACACGAAACGTCACGTTCCTTTTCTCCAGAGATGCTGCCTGACCCACTGAGTTACTCCAGTTGTTGCCTTAGCCGGCCCTGTCCCCCGCCAAGTGCTGTTGCCAAAGGGGGAGGCAGTTGGGATCTCCTCGCCACAGCCTCCCCTCCTCCGCCAGCCAACAGGAAGGTGCGGGGCCGAGCGGTGCAGGTGCTTCAGACGGCGGAAGGGGGCCTCCCCCTTCCTTCCTGCCTCCTCCCGGCCTCGGCGTGCGGGAGGGTTTGTTTTGAAACCGGTTAACGCTGTTGGCGGCAAAGATCCTATAGCGAGCTCGGGATCTTTGCTGGCAAGCAGCGGCCGCTATCAGGGTGGGCGGGTGGAGGAGGAAGTGGAGCCGCTGTTGTGTTGCTGTGCGGGGCCCGTCATTCGCTCCGACACCTAGTATCTTTGCCCCCCACTACAGCCGCTGCCGACACGAAACGTCACGTTCCTTTTCTCCAGAGATGCTGCCTGACCCACTGAGTTACTCCAGTTGTTTGTATCTATCTTCGGTATAAACCAGTATCTGCAGTGCCAAGCCGGGCAAAGTGACTCGGCATTTAGGTTGCCCGGCGGCACTTTGGGTGGCCATTGGCACCCGGGCAACCGCTAATTCCGAGCCCTGTGTACCCAGTTCCTGCTTTTTCCTCATATCCCTTGACTTCTTTGGGCCCAAGAGCTAAATGGGTCAAGTGATTTTATTTCTAGTTTAGTTCTAGTTTCCCAGTGCATGAATTGCAGCACCATCTCTAGAATAAAATGTACCCAGGAATCTTTGCAAAGCTGCAGTATTGCAAATTCAGGTCGGGCAATGCAAGGATGTTATTGATTGACTGGCAATAATCCTGGAGAAGAGGTTGGGCACGAAGCTATGGGAAAATAGTTTAATGTCTGGCTCAGTAACATCAAATATCCCTCATCTTCATCACAAAATATGTGCAAACCCACCCAATAAACTTCCAACATTCTTCAATACCTCTACTCATGGATCAGTGCTGTTGCATCTGTGCTGAAGGGAAAATGGAGAGCCGTTGAATAAGAAGAATCTGCAGGGGGAGTGTGAAATGGGAAGAAGCCTCTGTTCACGCAAGGCTAAGAAAGCTAAACATTCAACCTATTTTGATGTGAGGAGTGGCATGGAAAAATCCAAGAGGGTTAAGGTGCTGGAGTAAGTTAGGCGGTCACTCAACATCTCTGGAGAAAATGGATGTGACGTTTCAGGTCAGGAACCTGCTTCAGATGGTTACCATTCAGTGAAACTATGACTGAGGTATAAAATATGGAGCTGTCGTGAGAAGCATCACAGGAAACCTGTGAATTTATGCGAAAGATAGGCAGCGAATGGACGTGTAGCCATATGTCGTTCTATTCTGAGCTCACTAATGCAATCATTGACACAAATAGCATTCATGACTAAAACTTTTGTTCTACTTGAGAAATAAACATTTTGCACTGTTTTATTCATTCTGGACACAATGATGGTTCTCAGCTCTTTTCAGTGCTAACATTTACTGCTTGGCTGTGAAAATGTTGACCTTGTTTTTATTTCTATCCTTGTTCGTGTCTCACAGGGAGTTGGAAGAGTACCCATGTGATCAACTTTGGGAGGCCAAAATTGTGGGAGATCATTTTAAAAACAAACAGCAGCTTGAGTAGAATAAGAACGATGCATATTTAAAAAGAAAACATCTAGCACTTCCAGTTTAATACTGATCTAATGTAGGTGAAGGTGGAGAGACCCAAATATTGAAGTTTGGTCAAAAATTAAAACATCTTTAAAATAAGGATAATCTAACTGTTCTGAAAAGGGTTGTAAAATACAGCAGAAAATTTGAGATTAGAGCTGGTAGGGGCATGAATACTGAAATGTACTGAAGCATCTTTTGTAGTTGGGAGAAGGTAGGTTTGTCCACTGCCTCTTGTCTTCAAATAAATAATGTTTTTCATATGACTAGTTTACTGCAAAATGTAATATTCAACTTAATTACATGATTCTATCATCTGACTTTATTAGTTGCTGTTGCTGTTTTGACCTTAAAGATAGCAGAACTTGAAATGTGTCAATCCCTTTATGTGTATGTATTTGTAGGTGATATCTCTTTATTCATACTTTTGCAACAATATTTTGTTAAACCATGTACCATTTATTTCTAGTTAATCAGAATGACAATCCCTTCTACCTACAATACAATCTGAATTCCCACACCTGTGGCCTACACATCCATGGGATACTTTGCTGTTGAGTGAAAAACTTCCTGTAAGAATGCATCTCCATTTATATGGTGGGAGTCATTAGGGGGGAGGGGGGGGGGGGGAGTAGGATTTACGTCTATGAAAAATCATGTTACGTACAATTTTCAAGGAAAGTAACTGCTCCATAGAGGTACACTGGGATAGACTATTTTGAACTCTGGCAAAGGCACCCAAGGGTCTTGCCCATAGATGTGGATCGGCCACCTTATCACTATGGTGCAGTATTGGTCCTGGAGGCTTCCTGAGAGGAGAGAAAATGAATGGTTAGGGAGACAATTCTGCTTCACAGGCAGTCTCCCATTTTTCATCAGCTTTACACGTCTTATTCCACTCCTAATTTGCATCAAATTCTATTGCTCATCACCCTTTGCTCATTGACCTCTATTGGCTTTTGATCTAGCATATATTATGATTCTATTTTATATTATAATTACAAAATTCTCATGCTGGTTCCAACACATTCTTTGCCACACCCCTCTGTCAAGTCCTGTCTTCGAGTTGTAGAGAGAATCAGCATGGAAACATGCCTTCAATTCAAATCCCTTGATCTTCTCCACTTCCAATCACTTGCCTGTTTCCTTTATCATCGTCACTTTTTTGAATATCTTTCATTCATTGTTCTTTAGCTCTCCACATCACCGTCTATATCTCTCGTTTCCCTTATCCCTAACCAGTCCGAAGATGGTTCTCGAACCGAAACGTCACCCATTCCTTCACTCCAGAGATGCTGCCTGTCCCGCTGATGTTTCTTCAGGTTTTTGTGTCTATCTTCAGTTTAAGCCAGCATCTGCAGCTCCTTCCTACACCTTCAATCACTGCACCATTGGCAACCATCCTTTGGCTTGGTAACCCAGGATTTTTTTCCTGACAGCTCTCTGCCCTTCCAATTTAATTACCAATAACACATCCTTATAACTTTAAAAAAAAAAAAGACTTTGTGGTTTGGTGTCAAGTTTTCTTTTGCTACTTCCGCTGCGAAGTACTGCTAGGAATGTTTTACTAAATGGAAGGCAGTATATTATTGCAAATTATCAATGCTCCCTCTTTGTCTTCTTTTGAATGCCCTCTTTTTAAGGGATGCAATTCAATATTTTGTAATAAAACTGTTGCCTAACAAAACTATCTTTTTAAGGGTCTACACTTCTGCCTTGAGAGGAGCCACGTTGCCATCTCCTTGCTGTGATACTCTGCATTCATCGAGCGCTACATCTATAAATCAAGCTGCAGAATGAGCATAGCAATAATTTTCAACGCTCTGCTTGTGTCCATCCTGGCTGCAGTACTGTGGAAGTATGTCAAGTTGTGGGAGCATGCCACTTCACTAGAGGAAGAATTGTTGCTCTCCCAGCAAACCCAAGAGTTGTCCCAAGTGAAGATTGACTACCATGCTGCCCTGCAAGCTCTTACGGAAAATGGCACTAGAATGGTTTGCACAGGGAAAATGCATACTGAGCGGATCTGTCGGTTTGAGTCACTCTGCTACACTACTGAGGCGGAAGAGTTTGTCTTCTTCCATGGTAATGCCTCTGTACTGCTGCCAAACCTGGGCTCGCGACGGTTCCAGCCCGCTCTGTTAGACCTGACTTCAGTCGAAGATCACACTGCACAGTACTTCAATTTTGTGGAATTGCCTGTTGCTGCACTTAAGTTCATGCATAAGCCAGTCTTTGTGCCGGATGTTGCGCTGATCATGAATCGTTTCAATCCAGACAACCTCATGCACATCTTTCATGATGATCTGCTCCCAATCTACTACACAATGCAGCAGTTCCCAGACTTGAATGAAGATTCGCGATTGGTCTTCATGGAAGGGTGGAATGAAGGGTTGCACTTTGAGCTGTACAAATTATTTAGCAACAAACAACCTCTTCTGAAGGAACAATTGAAAAGTCTTGGAAGTTTGCTTTGCTTTACAAAGTCTTACGTTGGGTTGTCAAAAATGACAACTTGGTATCAATATGGTTTCATCCAACCTCAGGGACCAAAAGCAAATATTTTAGTATCTGGAAATGAAATTAGGCAATTCACACAATCACTTGTGGAAAAGTTAAACATTACTGCAGGCGCCAGTGGCGAAGAGTATATTGTGCTATTCAGTCGCACAATCAACAGGTTGATTTTGAATGAAGCAGAATTAATCCTAGGTCTAGCGCAGGAGTTTCAGATGAGGACTATTGTAGTGTCTTTAGATGATTATTCCTTTGGAGATCTTGTTAGGCTGATTAGCAGGGCCTCTATGTTGGTCAGCATGCATGGATCACAACTGGTGATGGCACTGTTTCTGCCCCGGGGTGGTGTGGTTGTTGAACTCTTCCCTTATGGAGTGAACCCAGAACATTACACACCCTATAAAACGTTGGCATCTCTCCCGAGCATGGACCTTCAGTATGTTGCCTGGCAGAATACTAAGGAAGAGAATACTGTTACCTATCCCGACAGGCCCTGGGAACAAGGTGGAATTGCTCATCTTGAAAAGGCCGAGCAAGAACGCATAATAAAGAGCAAAGAGGTTCCTCGACACCTGTGCTGCCGAAATGCCGAATGGCTCTTCCGTATTTATCAGGACACCCTGGTAGATATTCCATCTATGATGACTGCAATTCATCAGTCGGTGATTTCCAAACCACCTCTCGGGAAGCTTAAAGCAAGAAGTATAATACATCCTGGGAAAGTGAGAGATTCCATGTGTCAAGCGTCTGTCCAGAGCGCCAGTGAGGCAAAGTTGTCGATTTCATGGCAAGTACCTTGGAATCTGAAGTACCTAAAAGTAAAGGATGTGAAGTATGAGGTTTGGATCCAGGAACAAGGTGAGAACACATACATGCCCTACATCTTGCCTCACCAGAACTACACATTTGTAGAAAACATTAAACCATTTACAACTTATTTGGTTTGGATAAGGTGCATCTTTAATAAAAACCTCCTTGGTCCATTTGCGGAGACGCTGACTTGTAACACATAAGGCAAGATTGCTGGGTGGGCAAGGAAGAAACATCCTGTACTTCACTACGTTGTGTGGCTCAAAAGTGTGTAATTCAATATTCTGTTAGCCCTGTAGTTGAAAAAGTGTGTAATGAATACAGAACTGATCTTAAATAATGAGTTATTTTGGGGCTTTGTGCACAGTTGTGATCTGATGCATGAAACACAGTTCAAATGGCAACTGATCTGATTGAAATGAAATCCCCTCTGGTTGTGATGGCTCGCACATTTGACTGGCTTTTAGTAAATGTTGGAAATGACTCTAAGGCATCCCAAATGAGAAGTGTGATATTGATGGTTCAACTGTGAACATTAATGGTGCCACTACATATTGTATTATGTGATCCTGTGGAATTGTGAGTGTTTAAAACCTCATAAAGAAGCCACTGCTGGAGTTTGAAAATAATATCAGTTACCTTGTTCTTATAAATGACATCTATGTATTACGCACCAATTGAGCAGTGGGAAAATAACAGTTAAAGGTTCACCGAGAATCGTGAGGCAGAGCTGTTGAGCGTATCGAGCATGGTTCATGTGATCCAAGACACAGGCAATAAAGCATATGTGCCAGTGTGTAGATTAGGTAAAGTGAACCTGGTGGTTGAAATATTTTGTGCTTTTGTAAAACTTGTTTTGATCCAACAGCAATTCTCATTGTAACAACTTGTTCTCTACAATTGCAAACAACTTCACTCCTGACTGCTGAAAACAATCAGTGGCCTGTGAAACTGCCCACCACATCCAAACCCACCTTCAGATGCTAGTAAAGTACCCTCTTCAACCTTTCTGTTTGTAATCTTCACAGATTAATTGTTCCATGCACTGTATGAACTTTGTGGAACACAAGATAGACACATGTCTGTTGCCATCAGTTTTCCATTGAACATTTAAAAAAAAACCTCCTGGTTCTGAAATTCTGTTCATGTCTTTAAACAAAAAAGAAAAAAATCAGTTTTCAAACTACGATCTTTTAATCGTCTTTCAAATTACTGCAGCTTTGTGGAAAAATGCATGCAACTGAACACGGGACATTAATGTGTATGAAGATAAACATTTTGTCCAGAAGCAGAGACCACAGAGGTAGAATATGAGAAAGACTCAAGGAAGTCACATTGTAGAAAGCAGGAAGCCGCCTTCAAAGTGTTCCTGAAGCAGGGTTTCAATCCGAAACATGGACTTGCAGCTCCTGTCCCCAAAGGGTTCCTCGAGCATTCTGTTTAAATTCAAGATGTAATCTTCATTGGCTGTATCTCCAAACCAACAGAATTTACCAACACCACAGCTAAATATAATTGTAAAATCTTCACTTCGATGGTATATCCTTGCTCCACATGAACAATTATGTGTATAATCTGAGTGGATTAGGTGCAAATCTGGATCTGACAGCTATCTCCCTAGTCTGGTGCCTGCATTGGAAACCACAGAGCAGAGGATAATGTTTTTTTATTAAATCCCCAAGATGGGCCGAAATACCATGTCTATTGCTGGAACATCTATTGATGAAAGCCTATGATCCTATGCGGTTTAAAATTTTTCATTGGCAAAGCCATTCAGCACATCAACAGTCATCACAACGTGACGTCCAACAGAATAGTCTTCAATAGGCTAATTGATCTTGTGTGAAAAAAAAATCATGTTTGGATACCAACAGAAAATGTCTGGTTTCCAGAGACTTGGCAGGTGACAAAGTGAGTTGCATGGATTTCATTTATTATGACAAATTTAGAATCGGCATATTTTCTTTCTTATGAGGAAACTTGAAGATAAATGATTTACCTTAAACAGGAGAATGGGAATTCTGCAGCTGGCGACTTTAAATGTTAAATGTGTATTGTTGTAATTGTTCAGCAGTCCAATACTCATGGAAAGGAATTTTAACCCGTAATTGCTTGCTTGAAATTACTGTACTATTTCAGTGTGTGTTGATATGATGTTCAATAGACAATAGGTGCAGGAGTAGGCCATTCGGTCCTATGGGCCAGCACCTCCATTCAAGGTGTCCTACGAGCCAGCAACTCCATTCATGGCTGATCATCCACAATCAGTATCCCGTTCCTGCCTTCACCCCATATCGCCCGACTCCACTATCTTTAAGAGCCCTATCAAGTTCTCTCTTGAAAGTATCCAGAGAACTGGCCCCCACCACCCTCTGAGGCAGAGAATTCCACAGACTCACAACTCTCTGTGTGAAAAAGTGTTTCCTCATCTCCGTTCTAAATGCCTTAGCCCTTATTCTTAAACTGTGGCCCTTGGTTCTGGACTCCCCAACATCGGGAACATGTTTCCTGCCTCTAGTGCGTCCAAACCCTTAACAATTATATATTTTTCAATGAGATTCCCTCTCATCCTAAACTCCAGAGTATACAAGCCCAGCCGCTCCATTCTCTCAGCAATGACAGTCCCGCCATCCCGGGAATTAATCTTGTGAACCTACGCTGTACTGTGTCATTGGCCTGGTTCTTGGAAAGCAAAACTAGGCCCATTGTCTTCTTTACCTTGGTATTGTTCTGAAATTATTGATAGCTTGAGACAATTTCACAAGTTAATGTTGTTTACAGATAAATGTTCTATTTCATTGAAGAAAATCATTGGTGCATTGAACACACAATTATTTTCAGAATATATTCTTGAAACGTTGTGTACATTTCACTGCTGTGTGTGTAAGTTAGTGTGTGTGCTTGTGCCTTTCAAGATAATCTATCTTGCAGGTTTTATTCATCTTTTTTTCCTTTACTCCCTTTTAACTTTTTCCTCCTGTTTAACTTTTTTCTCAACTTTTCAATTCAAACGTTGCCGCTTACAGTCAGTCTTAACCATGGTCCATTGTTCATTCAAGATTTGATTGAACACAGGCACGAGGGAAGAATGATCTGTACTGTTAATTCCAATTGCAGCAGATTGTATCTGCAATTGTATCTGCAATTAGAACTGCCCGAGTCAAATCAGAATTCGAAGCACATTCAGTTCAAAACATGACAGATAATCATTTGCTACTCAAATTGGATTGTTGGGGTAAAAACTGATATTTTTCCCAGTATTCTTCTGACATCACAGTCATCAAATTCCATAAAACCGATTTGTAACTTCCATTGTGATCACCTGAAGTTTGGTAAGACATATTTAAAAAATATCTAAGGTATACATTAGCAACCGGAGAAATTAATTTATGAGATCACTTTTGTTGTAGGAGCAAACTCTGTGGGTTGGGTGGGAAGGGATGAGTGAATCAAGGACTTGTGGAGAGAGTTGTCAGAACCAAAAGCAGAAAGGGATGGGGATGAGAAGTTGTCACTAATGGTAAGATCATATTGAAAGCTGCCCCCTCCCCTGGTATCCCCTGCAACCATACCAATTCCTACACAACTCTTCCAGGTGAAACAGAAGTTCACGTATTCGTGCTTTAGCCTTTACATCAGTGAGACCAAGCAGAAATCCATGACCATTTCGCCAAACACTTGCACTCTGTCCACCAAGACCTGCTGGATCTCACAGTTGCTAACCATTTTAAATCCCCTTTCCATTCCATTACTGATCTTTCTGTCCTTGACCTCCTTCATTGGCAGAGTGGAGCCACATGCAAACTGGAGGAACAGCACCTCATATTATACTTGAGTAGCTTACAACCTAACAGTGTGAACATTTAATTATTTAATTTCATATAAGAACCCATCCACCCTACTCTATCTTTCCCAAGTCCCCCGCTAGCGAGTATGGATAGATTCCCACCATCTCTCAACTGCCAGTCACCATTCTCTTATCTATAACCCACTGACTCCCACAGCTATCTAGACTACACTTCTTCCCACCCTGCATCCTGTATAGACTCTATCCCCTACTCCCAATTCCTCCGTCTTCGCCGCATCTGCGTCTAAGATGAGGTGTTCCATACCAGGTCGTCAAATATGTCCTTGTTCTTTAGGGAACGGGGGTTCCCCCCTTCAATTATATATGAGGCCCTCACTAGGGTCTCCTCGATATCCCGCAGCTCCAATCTTGCTCCCCCTCCTCCCATTCGTAACAAGGACAGAGTCCCCCTTGTACTCACCTTCCACCCCATCAGCCATTGCATACAGCACATAATCCTCCAACATTTTTGACACCTCCAACAGGATCCCACTACTAGCCACATCCTCTCATCTTCATCCCTTTCCGCTTTCTGCAGAGACCAGTCCCTCCGCAAATCCCTGGTCAACTCGTCCCATCCCACCCAAACCATCCCCTTCCCAGGTACTTTCCCCTGCAACTGCGGGAGATGCAACACCTGTCCCTATACTTTCCCCCTCAACTCCGTCCAAAAACCCCAACAGTCTATTCAGGTGAGGCAGATGTTCCCTTGCACCTCCTCCAACCTCATCTACTGTTCCAGGTGTGGACTCCTGTATATTGGTGAGACCAAGCGCAGGTTCGGCAATCGTTTTGCTGAACACCTCCGCCTAAACCTACCTGATCTTTAGGTTGCTCAACACTTTAACTCCCCCTCTCATTCCCACACTGACCTTTCTGTCTTAGGCCTCCTCCACTGTCAGAGTGAGCCCCAACGCAAATTGGAGGAACAGCACCTCGTATTTCACTTGGGCAGCTTGCACCCCAGCGGTATGAATATTGACTTCTCTAACTTCAAGTAGCCCTTGCATTCCCCCTCTCTCCATCCCCTCCCATTCCCAGTTCTCCCACCAGTCTTACTGTCTCTGACTACATTTTATATCTGTACCACCCACTCCCCTGAGAAGAAGGGTCTTGACCCAAAATGTCGCCCATTCTTTCTCTCCAGAGATGCTGCCTGTCCCGCTGAGTTGCTCCAGCATTTTGTCTACCCTTCTCTTTTCCCTTCCTTCCGACACTCATCTCCCATCCCCAGGTTTCTCCCCCTGTTTTCTCCCCCTTCGACACATCCCTCCCTTTGGATTTGCATTTCATTTGTCCCCTTCTCTCCTTACCTGACATTCTATTTCCTTTGTACCTTTAGCTTTTGCCACTTTCTCTACTCATCTGTCATTCAAATACTCACCTCACCTGTATCCACTTGTCAGACTTTGTCATGCTCCCATCCTTTTTCAGCTTTCTTTCCCCCCTCCCCCCCCTCCAGTCTGAAAAAGGGTCCTGACCCAAAATATCATCTGAAAATTCCTGACACTGATGCTGGCTGACTCGTTTAGTTCCTCCAGCACTTTGTGTTTTGCTCTTCAATTTATTGTGTCTGTATTTTCCGGACTGGATTGCAAATCACATCAGATGCTATTAGTTCCACAACTGAAGCCAATTGTTTACTTTAGAAGAGGGATTGCTATTTAGTGAATCGCATGTAGCCCTTCAAAGTAATGGTGGCCAGCTCATTGACAATACATTAAATATGAATTAGGTTGTGAGGATGCTTGTGTGAAGCATAAACTCCTGGAGACATGGAAACATAGAAAAATAGGTGCAGGAGTAGGCCATTTGGCCCTTCGAGCCAGCACCACCATTCAATATGATCATGGATGATCATCCAAAATCAGTACCCTGTTTCTGCTTTTTCCCCATATCCCCTGATTCTTTCTAGTTCTACAGAAGGTTCCTCTTTAGACAGTTTTACAAGTGGAGGAAAAAGTTAAACTAGCGCTCCTCTTCTAGCATTAATTTATACCCTATGAATTGTGCATCCATGTCACTGACTAGCTCAGCAGCAATCTGATAATCAATAGTGCAATGTGCTGATATCACTCCCATCCTAATTATGTGATAGCAATGTTACAAAATTTTGAGATTTAAAAAATCAAGTCTGCAATTTTTCCCATCAGAAAAAGCATAAAAAGAAGTTTAATTTGACACCTAATTTACTTTCATATCTTCAGTATTAAGAAAGTTATGGCCATTTTCACACTCGGAAATTAGCATCTTGCTCCCCATTGCCTTTCAATTGACTTAACTCAAAAGCTGTGATCTGGAAAAGTTAAAACCCCATAACTTTCTTAAAAATTAAGAGAACTCAATGAAATTTTCAGTTATTATAGATTGAAGCATTCTGAAACAAACATTAAACAATCTTACTTGGATTACCTGAAATTAAAGCCTATAATTAGTTAGTTATCTAATTGTAGCTAATTACAAAATTCAATGAGTAGATCTAAACATCTATCCATTTCTTAAGAAAAGATAAACTTTTTTTAAATTGCCTAAGTGTCCAAATAACATTCACACAATAATCCACAATATAACATAATTTTTAAATCTCATTTTCATGAATTTCTGGGCCAAATGGAAGGAATTTAGTGTTTGATTCCTGTAAATTAATGGCCATTTAAATCAACTAGCGAGTGGGTTTTAGTGGAATGCGGTGGATTGGAACGTTGCGGTTAGCGGTGAAGTCGGGAGGAAAAATACTGTTTGTTCATACATTTTTTGGGACCCCATTTCGCAACATAAAAATATGATTAAAGCCTCCTGAAAAACCAACTTTTAATATAAAAATAAACTATTTACCTTTTTTTCTCCCCTACGGAAAATCCTTCCGGTTGTCTGCGCTCACGGCTTTTGAAGGTGATTTTTTAATTACTCTAGTTAACAAATAATTTAGAGTAATTAAAAAATACCTTCATTGATGAAATGTCGGAGCGATTTTTCTTCCGCAACGAAATCGCCCAACATTCATCGATTATCCCAGTCTGTCGAAAAACGGCACTTTAAGCCCGCCCCCTCTGAAAGGCGCCAAAGTCGCGCACACGGGGCACGGCAGAACTGCAGCGCTGTTCAAGGTAAGTTTCGCAACATACCTATATGTGATGCATCTCCAAGTTTCTGGTGTGTTCAAGGCAGATATGAGCCTGATGCTGACCGCCAGAAACATTACTCATAGTAAGTCTGAGCTACCATTAATGTGTTTGAAGAAACTGCAAGATAAAGGTGAAAGCTAAAGATTTTTGCTCTCCAGATGCAGGGTTTACTCCTGGTTTTCCTAACTTGATCATAACGCTACCTATCCTTAAACCAGTGCAGACCTTGGCGTGAAATTATTGATCCAATGAGAATACTAGGCAATTAGTTCTCAGATTTTCAACTAATGATGAGCAAATGGTGGTGCACAGTGCAGCTGAGTGAGTAATACCTGTACTTCTGTGGCAGACCTTTGGGTGTGCTGTTGCTATGTTGGAGGCTGCAGAATAAAGGATTAGACTGATGTTCCAGTGCAGTATTGAGGGAGAATTGAGCTGGTGAAATAATGGTCCTTTGCTTATCATAGTTAAAGTGAGGTCTCTTATCTCTCAACTGGACATAAAATACCCCATTGCACTATTTCTCAAGTAGTTATCCTTAAAACAGCATCAGCAGCTGATTATTACATTACTGCTTGTTGGAGCAGTATTGGCTGCCATATTTCAGCACGTTGCCGACTTCAATAGTACATCACTTTCTATTCTACATATACTCTGCTGCTACTATAAATATGTATTTTTAAGTCAGCATGCTGAGTGGTGTAGGTGTGAGTTTGGAAGTGAAAATGGTTGTACAATCTTTCTCCTATCATCCTTAGTGTGACAATTTGTGTTATTGAAAAGTGGTGTCAGAATACATTTGGTGAGTCTCTGCACTTCCTTCCTTGAATGGTTCATACTTATTGTACTCCTGATTTAAGAGTCACATGTTGAGTTAGATGCTCATCTTACAGAATGTTTCTCTGTAGATAGGAATGAACAACTAGGGTCATTGTGTTTGTAAAATATTTGGGTAACTATCCAATCTAGCACATGGAAGTTAATGGAGGGCATCAAGGAGTCATCCAATCTCACCCATGAAAGGGTATCAAGGATCCTGCGAGTGTGCCAGTTTACAAAGTTTTCAACGAAAGGCCTGATCTAGAAGCAACCATCATTGCCACTGGCCAGTGATGCACCCCAAAATATCAACAGCATATGACGTAACATTGATGATTAGTTTGTCAAACTATTGCATCGGATTTTATTGTTGGTCAGCAGCAGGTAATGTACATGTAATGGCAAGTTACTGTGTGGTTGGAGACTATTTCCTACTTTAGCTGCTGCTCATGCGTGATTGCTGAATAACAGTCTATTGTTAACATAGAATATACAACAGCACAGGATCAGGCCATGGGCTACAAGCTTCAGGCCACAACATCTGTGCCGAACAATATCTCTTCTGCCTGCATGGGATCTATATCCTTCTATATCCTTCCATTCCCTGCAAATCTATGTGCCTATCTAACAGTTTCTTAAACACTATCTGCTTCCACCACCACCACCCATGAGACCGTGTTGCAGGTACCAAATAAATACTTGCGCCTGCATATCTTTTACATTTTGTCCCACTCACCCTGAACATATGCCCTTTGGTCCTGGACATTTCCACCCTGGGAGA
Organism: Raja brachyura; assembly: GCA_963514005.1. Next base: position 77,121,533 of record OY740784.1, read on the forward strand.
CTGTCTTCTCTATCTATGACTCTCAAATGTTATATATTTCTATCAGGTCTGTCTCATCCTCCAGGGAAAGCAAAAGTGTGTCCAACCGTTCCTTGTGGCTAATATCCTTTAATGCAAGCAGCATTCTGGTAAACCTCTTCTGCAGTGTTCTATACAGTTGCACTAATAGTAACGTATGTAGTGACTCTCTTGCCTCAAATGAATTGTGGTTACTGTTACATTGAAGGAAGCTACTCTGTGATATTGATTGTAGTAATATTGATTGAAGGATCAGTGTTGCCGAGGAGACTGGAACCTGCTCCTGAACTCCATTGCTCTTCTTTAACATAGTGAGAAGTTTTATATCAAACTAAACGAGGTCTTGAAGCCACAGTTTAATATTGCATTTGAAAGATGTGGTCAAGTTCCTGGAATGGAAATGCTGATTCAAAATGAGTCAAGGCTAGCTTCTTATGATTGGGCCTAAATTCTGTGATGTATCATTGATTGAATGTGAGTGTTGGTAAATGACATCAATTACAGTAGATCAATAAAGAAAATCACTTCCATTTACCTCGCATCTTTTCTTGGCCGCTCAATAGTCCAAAGCATAGCAAGAGTAAATAACACTGGGATAGAAGACTAATAACTCCACTTGCTCCGGTAGCACAATGGATTGGCAGACACCTACGTGAACATTTAAAAAACATCATCAACTATATCAATTTTGAGAGCCAAGCATAATCAATGTTTTCAGATTAATGTGAAAGTGCATAGAAATAATGCAAAGCTGCTGTACTGTGAACATTCTGAAATGTCTATAATATGTCTGTTTTGTAATGTATGTTATTTTTGTTTTGCTCTGGGAAATGTCTATTTATTACTAAATTGTATTGTTATATTGGTCAGGTTGTCAAGAAATGCACAAAATATATGGTCATTTTTGGTGTGGCAGGTTATTTAATATTGTGTCCAGATACATTTGCACATTTTGATTATTTCTGTAAAATATGAGCTGAATGCAGTGTGATTGTTTATTCATTTGTACTGTTGATAGAAATCTCATGTGACACTTCTGGATTATTAAATATTAGACAATTCAAATTTCATCTGGATTCTGATCTATATTTCTTACCTATCTTTTCAATCTGAAAATTTACATTGAAAGTTTGAATTGTTTCAAAAGACTTTGGCAACATACTCAAGCTGTGTATTTATAGAATAAATTGCAAGATGCAGTTTTGCGATAGAACCCCTGCACCCGCAACCTCTTCCCTAAAGGTGATTGCTGCAATTTTTAAATCCTCATCCTTGTTTTCAAAACCCTCCAAGGCCTTATCTCTCCTTATCAGTGCAGTATTCTCCAGCAGTACAGCACTCGGATCTCTGGTATCCGACACTACTACCACATTGCTGAGCATCCTTGATTGTAATTACTGTGGGCCATGCCTGTACCTCCCACAGCATTAATTCTTCCCTGCTATTCTGCCTCTTTTTAAACCCTGCCTTTATTATTAACCTTTTGGTTACTTGTTCCTTTGTCAAAATGTTCCTTTAAAAAAAAATTGGTCTGGTGTGTCCTGCAAGTCTTTAGCCATTTATGAAGCTGTGCAAAAGACAAAGCTGCACATTTAACCCTAAGTGCTGGTGGAGTTGTTTCTTTATGCAAAATCTCATCACCTAGGCATTCTGGCTTTTAGAATATTCTCTTAACTGTTCACCTTTATATTATCAGAGGCAAAGGGTCCAAATCACTGTTTTTCCCTAATTCGTTGCTTAGGGCGTAGCTAGATTAATGAATGCACTTCTGGCCAGTGCATTTTGGAAAGGAGTCAAGACCTTGCAGAGAATGCAGAAGGGACTATGCAGTGTGGGGTGACAGGAGAAGTTACAGTTGTTTTTCTTGGAACATGAAGATTAATAAAAATGAAAAGCGTTCCATACAGTAAATAAAGAGATAACTCTTCCAATGACAGGCATGTGGCTAGTGAACAAAGATCTAAACTGATTGTCCAAAAGACGAGGAGAGAAGATATCTTATTTTATGCAATCTTTTAACTAAAACCTGAGAGGGTTTTATCTGAAGAAGATTTGTCTGAAGAAGTGTCCTGACCCAAAACATCCATTCTTTATCTCCCGAGAGATTCTGCCAGACTTGCTGAGTTACGCCAGCACTTTGTGTCTATGGAATAAATCAACATCTGCAGTTCTTTGCTTCAACCTGAAATTCATTGACTGAAGTGGTGGTGGAAACACAAAAAACTTCGAAAATGAAAATGAAAAAATTGTTGATGAAATATTGACAACAAATAAAGAGGGATCAGAGTGATCATGTTGATTGGAGGGTTATTTCAGCACATCTGTGCTGAAGCTGCATCTGTTGCTCAGCTCTATCTGTTGCTCATCACACATTTGGAGAATTGCAAGCTGGCTTCTGGAATATTCTTTTTGAAGTGGAGTCCAAATGTTTTTAGGTTTTATGCAGCTGGGCTGTGGAGATTGCTTCCTGTTTATTGATGGTTTTGGAAGAGAATCAATGTGTGCGTGTTCTGGTCGCCAGCTACAGTGCCCTCCATAATGTTTGGGACAAAGACCCATCATTTATTTATTTGTCTCCGTACTGCACGAGTGCATTTGTTGAACTAGAGCAGATAGGGTGCGTCTATACACTTCAGAATTCATTATGTTACCATTAGCAGTTGTATCATCAATTAAGATAAGAAATTTGAGATTTGTAATGGAACAAATGACGTGGTTAAAGTGCACATTGTCAAATTTTAATAAGGGTCATTTTTATACATTTTGGTTTCACCATGAAGAAATTACAACAGTGTTTATACATAGTCCCCCCCATTTCAGGGCACCATAATGTTTGGGACACAGCAATGTCATGCAAATGAAAGTAGTCATGTTTAGTATTTTGTTGCGTATCATTTGCATGCAATGACTGCTTGAAGTCTGCGATTCATGGACATCACCACTTGCTGGGTATCTTCTCTTGTCATACTCTGCCAGGCCTGTAATGCAGCCATCTTTAGCTTATGCTTGTTTTGGGGGATAGTCCTCTTCAGATTTATCTTCAGCATATAAAAGGAATGTTCAATTGGGTTCAGATCGGGTGATTGACTTGGCCACTCAAGAATTGACCATTTTTTAGCTTTGAAAAACTCCTTTGTTGCTTTAGCCGTATGTTTGGGATCATTGCCTTGCTGTAGAATGAATCGCCTGCCAATGAGTTCTTAGGCATTTGTTGAACTAGAGCAGATAGGGTGTGTCTATACACTTCAAAATTCATTATGTTACCATTAGCAGTTGTATCATCAATTAAGATAAGAAATCAGTACCTTCAGCAGCCATCCATACCATAGCCATAACACCACCACCACCGTGTTTCACAGATGAGGTGGTATGCTTCGGCAGTTCATTCTCTCCTCCATACTTTGCTCTTGCCATCACTCTGGTATAAGTTAATCTTCGTCTTATCTGCCCACACGACCTTTTTCCAGAACTGTGGTTGCTCTTTTAAGTACATCTTGGCAAACTGTAACCTGGCCATCCTATTTTTGCGGCTAACCAGTGGTTTGTATCTTGCAGTGTAGCCTCTGTATTTCTGTTCATGAAGTCTTCTGCGGACAGTGGTCATTGACAATTCCACACCTGACTTCTGAAGAGTGTTTCTGATCTGTCAGACAGGTGTTTGGGGATTTTTCTTTATTATAGAGAGAGAGAATTCTTCTGTCATCAGCTGTGGAGGTCTTCCTTGGCCTGCCAGTCCCTTTACGATTAGTAACCTCACCAGTGCTCTCGTTCTTCTTAATGATGTTCCACACAGTTGATTTTGGTAACCGTAAGGTTTGGCTGATGTCTCTAACAGTTTTATTCTTGTTTCTCAGTCTCATCATGGCTTATTTGACTTTCATTGGCACAACTTTGGTCCTCATGTTGATAAACAGCATTAGAGGTTTCCAAAGGTGATGGAAAGATTGGAGGAAAGACAAGGTGCTGAGAGCTCTCAGGATTAAGGAGGCAATTAAACACAACTGAGAAATGCCTGTGAAGCCATGTGCCCCAAATATTATGGTACCCTGAAATGGGGGGACTATGTATAAACATAGCTGTAATTTCTACATGGTGAAACCAGAATGTATAAAAATAGCCTTTAATTAAAATCTGACAATGTGCACTTTAACCACATGTGATTTTTTTCTATTACAAATCTCAAATTGTGGAGTACAGAGGCAAATAAATAAATTATGGGTCTTTGTCCCAAACGTTATGGAGGGCACTTTACATGAGGGATGTCATTAAGTTAGAAAGGGTGCATAGACATAGACATGGAAAATAGGTGCAGGAGGAGGACATTCGGCCCTTCGAGCCAGCACCGCCATTCATTGTGATCATGGCTGATCGTCCCCTATCAATAACCCGAGCCTGCCTTCTCCCCATATCCCTTGGCTCCACTAGGCCCTAGAGGTCTATCTAATTCTCTCTTAAATCCATCCAGTGTCTTGGCCTCCACTGCCCTCTGTGGCAGGGAATTCCATAAATTCACAATTCTCTGGGTGAAAAAGTTTTTTCTCACCTCAGTCTTAAATGACCTCTCCTCTATTCTAAGACTGTGGCCCCTGGTTCTGGACTTGCCCCACATTGGGAACATTTTTCCTGCATCTAGCTTGTCCAGTCCTTTTATAATTTTATATGTTTCTATAAGATTCCCCCTCATCCTTCTAAACTCCAGTGAATACAAGCCTAGTCTTTTCATAGGTGCAGCGTTACAAAATGGTACCTGGGCTTGCGGGTTTGACTTGTAGGGAAGGGTTGGATAGGCTATGACCTTTGGCTTGGAGGCCGAGGGGTGACCTTATTGATGTGTGCAATGAGGGACATGGATAAAGTGAATGGTCACAAGAGAGATTTTAAATTAGAATGCATAGCATAAAATGAGAGGTGAGAGATTTGTGGGACTTCAGGGTAACTTTTTCCACTCCGAGGGTAATCTGTACCTGGAATGAGCTGCCAGCAAAAGCTGCATAAGTAGACAAAATGATGTATTTTAAAATATATATGGATACAGGGCCGGATTACGTATAAACTTCACAAGATTAAGCTTAGGGCCTCGAGATCTAGGGAGTCTCGGCAGGGCCGGATTTACCTATAGGCTTGATAGGCCGAAGCCTAGGGCCTCAAAATCTAGGGGCCTTCCGGCCAAGGTGTTTTTTCCCCAGAGTAACAAGAAAACCTGAGGAAATAAAAATTGGAGGCTAACAGCGTTTGCACTTTTAATGGAAATTGACGGTAATTACCTGGAAATTCTGGTAATTTTTGGGAAGTTTTGGGAAAAGAAATTGCGACCATCGGCTCCTGCGCAGTTGGGGGAAGCCGCTGACGCAGTAGCGACGCAAAATGACGCTGTCTGTCCGCGTGTGTGCAGAGGGCCCTGGCGGGTTCAGATCTCCATTTGCACGCCAGACAATCTCCTTGATGCCTCGTGTCTACCAAAGATCTTAGGTGTCTGCTCCAGGTAAGTAGTGGAATATTGCATTGTGGGAGTGCCCGTTTCTCCGGGCCGGGGAGGGGGGGGACTGCGGTGTCTGTGGCGCGGAGTCGGAGCCTCGCTGCATGGGGAGGGAGGGAGAGGGGGAAAGGGGGGGTTGAGACGGAGGGGAGAGAGAGGGGGGGAAGGGGAGGAGGGGGGATTCTCTTTAGTGAGGTTGCAAAATTATGGTAGGTTTCAGAGCAATTATATTTTCTCCTCCATAAGAATAATATCAAACAATTGGAACTGCATTCTTTTCCTTGATAACAATACTGAAAATATGTATTCCATAGTTTGCGATTTTCATTTTGCATCATTTTTAATGTGCATACACTAACACAGTCGAACAGTAACAGACAATCAAATCAACTCACAAAACATTTTCTAAAAAAAGATTTTATTTACTGTAAAAACTTACAGTATTTTATTTGCAGTGTTTGCATGCTCCTTTATAATATTTTACATAACATTTTACAGTCCAACTTGATTATTAAAACAAGGACAACTTCAATTATTGATTTTTAAAAAATGTATACAACAATGTTCCCAATCATCCCATTCCCACCACTCATTATTCTTGACTCAACCAAAATTATTTCTGAAACATTGGCCATATATTTGGTGCAAAAATGATCCAAAATAAGGCTCAGAATGCACCAGAGAGCGTCTAACACCCCAGAGATGGATCCCGGCCACACGGGTTTTTGAGCTTCGCGCTTGTGATTTGCGCTGCATATTTCACATAAAATTTTAGTGATCCTGCCATGCCACTCCCCTTTTTGAAAAGCTTTGAATGGGCCTGGTGTATAATATTTTTGACACTGTCATAGACCTTTCTTACATATGCTGTCACAACACACTGTAGTCTCTAAACAACACTTCAGTAATTTTCCTTGCCCTCCATTTCAGAATAATAGTGTTTTAAACCGATAACTCGACACTAGCACTGGCAATAAATAAAAAGTGCAGCTTTCCAGCCCTTATCTTGTTGGCCACGCTCTGCTGCACATCGGTGTCAATCTGGTGGACTCTTCCATCTTCCTCTTGTCATGGGGGTGGGGGATTGGGAGGGGCCTCACAAGTGGAATAGCCTAGGGCCTCTCTTCATCTAAATCCGGCCCTGTATGGATAGTCAGGGTTTAGAGGGCTATGGGCTAAATACAGTCAAATAGGACTAGGCCAATATGCCAACTTGGTCGTCATGGAAAAGGTGAGCCAAATGGTCTGTTTCTGTGCTGTACAGCTCTGTTTCTAAAGCTTCCAGGTTGCTAGCAATATTGGTTTGACTTTGTTTTTGTCAATGTGAACCATGGGATTTGTACTAATATTTCCATTAGCTTGTTTTTGTACTGAACCTTGTACATTATAAACTTAAAGAGATTGGAGGGATTAGCTGCTCATCTTTAAAGGGGATTAACATTAATTGACATTGGACTCCATAACTGACAAGGTCTGTAATATAATGTATAATTTAGGTGCCAAAGCAATGTTCCTCACCCTGAGTGCAAAATAAATCACAGTCGGTAATGCTGCAAATATTCTGGCATGACTTTTCACTACATCTGAGCAAAGTTAGAAGACTAAAGGGCCTGTCCCACCAGCATGCAACTCTATGCGATGAACGCGATCAAACTAGAAGCGGGGGCCACGCGGAGGTCGGGTGATCCCCTGTACAGGGCCGTTCCCACCAGCATGCGCCTGCATGCGGCAAGCGCAACCAAACCGGCAGTAGGGGCCGCGCGGAGGTCGGGCGAGTGGCGCAACGCGGCGCAAAGTGAGGTGAACTTGGAGCGAAGTCTAAGGTAAGTTCGCCAGGACAGAGATGGGCACAGAGGCACACACACACACAGGGCCACGGAGCCACACACATAGAGGGTCACGGAGGCACTTACAAATAGGTTCACGGAGGCACGATGTCGGGGCGGCGTGTAAATGTCGAGGCGACTGCGAGCCGACAAGCCGTTGCCGCGTGGAATTTTTGGACATAGTCAGTTTTTCGGAGCCCCGCGCGGTGTCGGGATGAACTCCGCACAATTCCGCACGGCTCTGGCGATCGAAGTGGGACCGGCCCCGCGACGCCAGACGGCTCAAGCGACCACGTTAGGTTGCGCTAATCGCATAGAGTTGCATGCTGGTGGGACAGGCCCTTAAGCAGTTTTGTTTCAGATTTCCAGTATCTGCAGATTTTTGATTTTTGTGTTAAAATCTGCCTTGTACTTGCCTAAGATTAAGTACCAATACACAGTTAACTAATAAAAGAGGGAGGTTTAGAGATACAGCGTAGAAATAGGTCCTTAGGCCACTGAGTCCACGCTGACCCAAACACTTGTTCTATGTTATCCCACTTTCACATTCTACACACTGTGGGCAATTTACAGAAGCCAATTAATCTGCCAAACCTGCATGCCTTTGGAATGTGGGAGGAATCCGGAGCACCTGGAGTAAACTCGCATGGTTGCAGAGATAATGCACAAACTCCGCACAGACAACACTCTTGGTCAGGACCGGATGTCTGGTGCTGAGAGGCAGCAGCTTTACTGTTGCACATGGTGTCATATGACTACTCTTCCTATCTCTTCCATCATAAATCACCTGTACTTATGATGCTTAACTCCTCTACAAACTATTGAAAAAGAAATGGCCTATTCGTTAGATGACTATGATTTTTATTTGTCAAGCAGCCTAATGATTAAAGATTCCGAATGATTTTTAAGAACACAATTTGTTGATGTAATGCTACTCTGACCCGCCCCCCATATTTATGTTCACTGCAAGGTATTAGAACTTGATCTTCAATTTATGCTTACTGGGTGAAACCGGGAGGAGTAACAAGTGTAATTGGGAGGTATGAAACAATTTATTGGAGCGTTCGATTTCTCTTGTTTCCTCCTGGCTTGGATTTGCATTACTGAATAATGATGAAGTCACTGGCACTCAATTGTATTGAAGAGCAACTTATGGAATCCTCAAATGAGCAGTTTAACAAGTAAAGCACCAAGTTGCAGGCTAAGAGACCCTCTTTCCTTATGAATTTCACTACCTCGAAGTTATGAATAGACTCGACATTTGAACACATTTGGTCAAGTTACATAGCAGTTATCATTCCAGAAGTTTAAAGGCAGCTATGAACTTCAACTTTGACTCTGGGTCCAAGCTCTGGGCCATTATTCCAACAATAAAATAATTGAATCGATTTTCGTTGTGTAGGTTGCATGATTTCCAAAATATGTCTGGATCTCAAATGGCTCACCCTCCAAGCTCACACAAAGTACAAAAGACTTCAAAACCCAGAGGCTGAAATATCACTTTGCAATATTGGCGCATTGATCTAGTTCTTAGGAAAGTTCTTCCTTCTGTTACATCAATAAAGAATTGAAATTCAAACCAAAAGCCAAAATAACATAAGCATTATCCCAATGGCAATGAAGTATATTTCCATGCTGAAGGTATTGTAAGCTTGGTGGAGAATCCATTTAACTGTGACTGTGACATCTTTTATATACGAGCTAGCTTCTGGGCAGATATAAGGATAATGGTTAGCATTTGCAGAAATATATTTTTACATGGTTTTCTTCTCATTAATAACCTGGATTTACAGATATAAAAAGTGTAGATTAATATATCATTGACATTTGTAACTCCAGAAGACATCTCCTTGCAATAAGCGAGTTTGGTATTGTGACTGCATATGCCCAGGTCATAGGTCACAAGCGAAAAACACTCTCAGCAGCTGGGCCACGGCATGTACACAGACCTGTGCCTCTTCCGCAGCTAGGATCAATCCTCGGACTCTGGCGCCGCAAGCGCTGCCGAACCGCCACTGGACCATCCTTGTCCCCTCCCGAGTGCCCCACGTCTGGGGGAGGCCAGAGACGTCGGGAGTCAGACGGGAGCGGCGACCCCATGCCCACAGCTATTGCGGAGAAGCAATGCTAAACTCAGCTCAACTCTGCCTGTCTCGCTTGGTTAACCTTCAGCCCTGAACTGACAGGAGCAGCGGCCCAGGCCCACAGCCAGCGGGGAGAAGCAGCGCTCAATCCAGCTCATCTCTGCCTGTCCCGCCGGATTAACCTACAACCCTGCCTGGACTGATGAGAGCGGCAGCCCAGGCTTACAGCCAGTGAGGAGAAGCAGTGCTGAATCCATGGCTCCGGGTTGGTGTCCCGTCAGTCCAGGCAGGGCTGTAGGTTAACCCGGCGGGACAGGCAGAGTTGAGCTGGATTGAGCGCCGCTTCTCCGCGCTGGCTGTAAGCCTGGGCTGTCGCTCCCGTCTGACTCCCGACGTCTCTGGCCACACCCGGATAGGGTGGGGGGGCACTCGGGAGGGGGCCAGAGACGTCGGGAGTCAGACGGGAGCGACAGCCCAGGCTTACAGCCAGCGCAGAGAAGCGGCGCTCAATCCAGTTCAACTCTGCCTGTCCCGCCGGAATACCGATCTCGCTCATCCATCAGGGCCAGGAGTTTGAGTATCTTGGGGTCCAGTTCTATGGAGTGAAAGATGCCTGTGCGCTAATTGCAATCTAGAACAGTACAGTATAAGAACAGGCTTTTCAGCCCACAATGTATATGCCAAATATGATGCCAATTCCATCACATATCAACCTGCACATAACCCATGTCCATCCATTCCCTGCATATCCAATACATCCCCTTCTGTGTAAAAAACATACACCGCACATCTCCTTTAAACTTTGCCCCTGTCACCTTAAATCTATGCCCTCTAGTATTTAATTTTTCCGTCCTCGGAAAAAAAGATTCTGACTGTCTACCCTATCCATGACTCATAATTTTATATTCTTCTATCAGGTCTCTCCATATTCCTCTGGCATTCCTTTATCATGGTCACAAAAGTAACCATTAAATATGTATATACCCCTGCTTCAATGCATTAATATAACCACAAATGTTTGTAAGTGTCTGCTAATGGATATATACTGTAATGAGAAATGGAATCAGAAAACGAATAAGTTTCAAGCATATCCAGTTGCTATTTCAGTTTAGAGATACAGTAGAGGCAGGCCCTTCGGCCCACCAAGTCCACGCTGACCCCACGCATTAACACTATCCTACACACACTAGGGACAATTTGCACATACACCAAGCCAATTAACCTAAATACCCGTACGTCTTTGGAGTGTGGGAGAAAACCGAAGATCTCGGAGAAAACCCACACGGTCACGGGGAGAATGTACAGACACCATACAAACAGCACCCATAGTCTGGATCGAACCTGGGTTGTAGAACCTAAGAGCTGTAAGAAAGCAACTCTACCACTGCGCCACCGTGCCGCCTCATTTTCTTTCACACAATTTTTGATGCTGGATGAAACTCTGTTGTAAATATTGTAAATATGTTTGTAAATATATGTAAAGAAATCCCTGTATTTGCTGACAGTCTCACTGTTTCTTGCTTTATCTCTTAAGCTGAGGCTATTCACAGCAAGTTTAAAATGGCAGATGAAATCTCATGCAGCAGTTTCAAACGAGCTTGACACACTGTTATTAATTGGCATATCTCTTCCGTTTCTGACTGATTTTAAAATTACATTAATCATTTTCTTTTTCCAGCTCACATCTGTTTGGAAGAACTGTCAGCATGCATGTAGAGCAATAGCTCCAGTAACATAGTTAAGAATGAAGCAGCTATTTAATGGCAAACCTATGCGGAAATTCCTGTTAAAAAAATACATCTCCCTTTTTTCTTTGTATAGTTGATAGTTTATTATTCCCTGAGCATGCCCTAACTTCATTTTTTTCCTATTTTTGATTTTCATAGACTGTATTTTCAGGGAATTCTAGCAAGCTACATCCAGCTTTTTTAGCATCTTTAATGCAGTAAACCAGCCCAAGGCACTTCACACTTCACCAGACACCGTTTTCCATAATCTGCTGGGGAGGTACTAGGGCAGGGGATTAAGTTTAAAGCAGATGAGAGAGGATAAAATTGGATAAAAAGCAAAGTCTGAGTTTAGGGCCCACGGAACAGAGGATACAGCTAACAGTAATGGAAATTAGAGTTAGAGGAGGTGAAGCACAGGGTTGAAGAGATAAGGAAGGACAACACCAAAGATTGAAGACAAGAGACTGCAGATGTTGGATATGGAATAAAAAACAGAATACTGGAAGCAGGTCAAGCAGAACCTGTAGAGACAAAAAGATGTAGGTTAATGTTTCAGATTGAGACACTGCATCAGCACTGAGAGGGTGGGGGAAAGAGATGTATTCAAAAGAGAGATTTAGCTCTTAAGGCTAACGGAATCAAGGGAAATGGCGAGAAAGCATGAACAGGGTACTGATTTTGGATAATCAGCCATGATCATATTGAATGGCGGTGCTGACTCAAAGGGCCGAATGGCCCACTCCTGAACCTATTTTCTATGTTTCTGGAATACCATTATATACTGGCACCTTTTCCTCGTCACCAACAGTCTTGTTGCTGGGTCTCAACAGAAAATGTCGACTTGCATTCTGCCTCCACTGTCTGACCCGTCGAGCTCTTCCAGCGTTCTGTTTTTTGAGGTAAGAGAATGATTAGAGCACAAAGATTATACCATTATAGATAAAACTCACCCACAAACTAATCAAAACCAAGTTTCAAGAAGTTGCAGTGTCAAAGAAAGATGCTGGTATTTCCATAGCAGAATATTTGTCATATATGTTAATGATTAGGATGACGATGCAGTTACCTTTGTTCATAAATTTGAGCATGACACCAAACGTGTTGGTATAGTGAACGGTGATGAAGACTACCTAAGTTTATTAAAGGATCTGGATCACTCCACAGAATAGCAGGAGGAATTAAAGTTTGTAAATTGTGAGGTGATGCATTTTGATAAGTCAAAGCAGGGTAGGACTTAAGAGCCTGTCTGTCTGACACGACTTTTCAGCGACTGTCTTCAACCTTCAAGCTCGAGGGCACTCACCTGGAAAAACCTCGAGCTGGATCAACTGTCACCGATGAAACCGCGAGCCGCATCGAACACACACACACACGCACACACACACACACACACACACACAGCCAGGGAAAGCAGGGGAGCGCTGTCTGAAATTCACACCCGCGATGAACAGGAAAGTAAAAGACAGCTGGCAAAGTTCGTTTTTTTTCCCAAGGCGACCTTTTTGTTACTCACAGGTATTTTTCAGCATGTTGAAAAATACGCCGCTATCTAGCTCAGGCCTCGAGTACGCGGGAACTACTCTCGAGCATGAAGAAGAGTTACAAAGACCTCCTAGGACCTCATGTCGACCATGCTGCGAGTATGTCGAGGGCAAACTCGTCTGAACTCACGAATTAGGTTGCCTCAGTGGGACAGCCCCTTAACACAGCAAATGATAGGGCCCTGGAGAATGTTGTAGACCAGAGTGACCCTGGCATATGTGTGCACAGTTTCTTGAAAGTGCAAAATAGTTAGACAGTGGTGAAGAAGGCATCTTGCACACTTGCCTTGATCGACAATGGTATTGAGTGTAGAATTGGGGAGTCATGCCGAAGCTGCACAAGACGTTGGTGAGACATGGATTAATTTATAAATAACAGTATCAATAAACCAATACCAATGTAGATTATTGTGTGCAGTTCTGGTTCCCGTGCTGTAAGATGAATGTTATTAAACTGGAAAGGCTGTAGAAAATATTCACTAGGATGTTACTAGGAATCGGCTTGAGTTAAAAGGAGAGGCTGGAATATTACATCTTTCTCTTAGAGCTTTGGAGGCTGTGATTATAAAGTTTAAAACACGTGAGAGGCAATCGTATCGCCAGGATAGAGGTGCCTATAATTAGAGAGCATGGTTTGAGATGGGAAAGATGTAAAGGGGCCTTGAGGGGCAATATCCTCGCAGGACACCGCCTGTAGAAGCAGGTACAATGGTGACTTTTAAGAGCGTTCATGTTACGGCCCTGTTTCCACCAATCTTTCCACCACCATACACAAGACGCACAAGACAGGCACCATTGGCCATCTTCACGGCGCCCCTCACCACCAGGGCGCCGGGGAGATGGCCAGCCCTGCCGGCAGTTTCTTCATATTTCATCTTTTTGTTAGAGTCTTCGGTTTGTTTTATGTGGGGGGAGGGGGGATCGGGGGAAACTTTTTTTCAAGTTCTTATCTTCCCGGAGATGTGATCATTTTTCGGATCACATTCTCCGGGCTCTGCGGCCTACCATCGATGGAGTTGGAAGCCTCCTCGGACTGTCGTGAGCCCCACCGCGGGATGCGGACTTAACATCGGAGCTGATCCCTAGCTTGGGATAGCTCCCACTGCGGACTTACCATCAAGGGCTCGTAGTCTCGGAAGAGGCTTGTCGGGAGCTCCAATGCTGCGGAAGGCTCGACCAGCCCCGACGCGAGGTTTGATTGCCTGGCGCGGGGGAGCTGACAACCCCCCGATGCAGGAGCTGAACGCCTTGACGCGGAGGACCCGAACGCCGCCAGCTACAGAAGTCAAGACCGCCCCGTCAACGGAGGGCTCAAGGCCCCTGACCGAGGAAGAACAAAAGAAAGAGACTTGAACTTTATTTCGCCTTCCATCACAGTGGGGAATGTGTTGGAGTCACTGTGGTGGATGTTCATGTTAGAATGTGTTTTTGAGTATGTTGCTTTTAATTGTATGACTGACCTGGCCAGTGAAATTCCTCGTATGTTGCAAAACATACTGGGTGACTAAATTCTGATTCTGATTCTCATTCTCATTGTATGCAGATGCTGAGACGTGTGTTCAGCTCTGGGTGAACAACTCTTAATCTTTCGTGTGGACTCGATAAGAAGAAGAAGGTGCATGATTAGGAAAGGTTTAGAGGGATATGGGTCTAACGTAGGCAAATGGGACTAGTTCAGCTAAGCATCTTGGCATGAGGGAGTTGGGTTTATGAGCCTGCTCCTATTATGACTCTAACCCCATCCAGATCCTGCTTGAATTAATTGGAGATAAACAATTAGCACTTAACTGGAAATAGTCTTAACAATCTAAAGTACAGCGAACTGATATAAGAGGAGAATAAAAAGAATTGTGATTACCAATCCATTTTACATAGAAATTAGGTGCAGGAGTAGGCCATTCGGTCCTTAGAGCCTGCACCGCCTTTTACCTCTGAGTTGAAGGCCAGTGTTGAAGTCCTACTCCAACAATTCAACATCGCTAGCCTGATGCTCACAATTTAGTTCTGAGGGAGAATTGCTGTGATACAGCACAGCAACCTGATGCAGTCTCTATCACTTGAAGAAGCTAGAGTTTTACCTCCAATACACGCCAATCGGTCAGTGTCCATTAACCAACATTGCTGGAAGGTTATCAAGGCATTATCAACTTAACATATGATGAGCGTTTAACGGCACTGGGCCTATACTCGCTGGAGTTAGAAGAATGAGAGGGGGGGTGGGGGGGACACCTCATTGAAACATACAGAATAGTGAAAGGTTTGGATAGAGTGGATGTGGAGAAGATGTTTCGACTGGTGGGCGAGTCTAGGACCAGAGGTCGAGAGGACTATAGCCTCAGAATTAAAGGACCTTCTTTTAGGAAGGAGATGAGGAGGAATTTATTTAGTCAGAGGGTGGTGAATCTGGAATTCTTTGCCACAGAAGACTGTGGAGGCAAAGTCAGTGGATACATTTAAGGCAGAGATAGATAGATTCTTAATTAGAGGTTGTCAGGGGTTATGAGGAGAAAGCAGGAGAATGGGGTAAGGAGAGATAGATCAGCCATGATTGAATGGCAGAGTAGCTTGGCCTAATTCTACTCCTATCACTTATGATCTTATGATATTCCTGTCTGTGGGAGCTTGTTTTGGATGGACTGGCTGCTGTGTTTCCAACATCACACCAGTGATTACACCTAAAGATTATTTTGTTGTCTGTGAGAAGTATTGGGATGACCCCAGATGGCGAAAGGTCCTGTAGAAGTGCAAGTCTTTTGGTTACTAGCGGCGCACGTGTCAGTTGTCACCCCATTCACCACAGGCAGATAGGATCGGAGTTATGGCTGGTGGTTCGGGCCCTGTGTCTGCTATGAGTGCCTTGTCTTTCGTAACATCGCCACCTGCTGTTGAACGTGTCTTCTCTTCCAAACAGAATTCAACATGATTTGGATTTATATAGCATCTGTGACATTAGGAAATGTCCCAAATTGGTTTGCAGGAAAATATTGTTGCACAGGATTAGACACTGAACCAAAGAAGGGGGTGTTAATAGAGCTGGCGGAAGGCTTGACCATGGAGAGAAGGTTTAAGCAGTGTTTTAAGGGAAGGGAGCGGGGGAGGGGATGCTTGGGCTCAGGAATCAGACAGATAGCTACATCTGCTTATGGTGGAGCATGGAATATAAGAGTTGAAGGATAGTGACAATTTCATTGTGGGGCAGGTGGAGGCCTTAGAGATTGAGATGCACCAGATTTTGTTTGCTATTATGTTTGTTGCTTGGTCCGTAAATGTTAGTAACAGGCACACTGTTCCCAAAATCATCTTTTCCTCTCCAAGTAAGTGCTGCAACACATGTCTGGAAAACTGCTTATTCTCAGCTGGTTTGATAATAAAGAAATACAGGAGAAATGAAATAGCTTAGAGTTCATGGCACATAAACAAGCTATTCAGGCCAACAGGTCCACATTAGCATTTGTGTCTGCTACAGCTTCCTCACACAAATTTGTACTTCCCAGTTTGTCTTTTCAATACCTCCACATCTTTGCCCATGTCGGACATATTCTGGCCAACACCATCAAGTTCCTAGGAGTGTCAATATGACAGTGATTGGATTTTCTATGATAGAGATATGGAGCGAAAGATAAATACTAGTCAGGAAATCAGAGTGAAGTTCACCACTCCTTGCAGTATAGTTTAGTTTAGAGATACAGGCACTTTGGCCCACCAACTCCGCACCGACCAGCGATTCCCATGCATCAGCACTATCCCACATTCACCAGGGACAATTTTAAAAATACACCAAGCCAATTAACCTACATACCCATATGTCTTTGGAGTGTGGGAGGAAAATGAAGAGCTAGGAGAAAACCCACATGATCACGGGTAGAACATACAAACGCTGTATAGACGGCACCTGTAGTCGGTATCGAACCCGGGGCTCCGGCAATGCAAGCGCTGTAAGGAAGCAACTCTACCACTGCTCCACCATGGCCGCCCTAGTGCCAATAGTTCCAAGATCCCATCTGCTCTTTTAATTAAACATAAAAATATCCCCTTTTACGTTCAGGTAACCAAATAGGCAGAATTTCAGATTAATTTCTGAAGGAATGCACCTTCAACAATGCATACTCCTTAAGGCGTACTGCTTCAGTAACGCAGGCGAAGGTTGGCCCTGATTTTGTGGTTCGTTTATCTGGCCTGCTATTTAAAGGCTCTCCACTTGCCTTTGTGACATTCCTGCGACCTGACTGCTTTTAGTGAGAGGGTAGACACAAAATGCTGGAATAACTCAGTAGGCCAGGCGAATCTCTGGAGAAAAGGAATAGGTGACGTTTTGAGTCAGAACCTTTCTTCAGGCTAAAAGATAGAGAAGGCCAGAACAAAACAGGGCTGTCAACAAACAATCTCAGGAAGGGTGGCAGTCAACCAAGTCCAAATTCTCCTACCTGCACCAGAGAGGTGCATCTGAGGGGAGAATTAATACATTTTAATGGCCTTTGTGAAGCTGGAAGATTCATTGGGAACTCCCTGACTGTAACACATCAATCTCAACATTGTTCAAAACATGATAAGGAGATCAAGAACAATATCTTGACAGACCTGTGCTTTCAGTCCCGAGGTTAGCAGCAGAGAAACATGCTAGCAAAATCATCTTTGCTTATTTTATCAGAGGTGTAGAGCCACGACAAGTGTAGAGAACTGTACAGGCAGCCTACTCCATCATGCAAACCAGCCTCACCTTCCACCCCCCGACCCATCAACTCCATCTATACTTCATGCTGTCTCAGGAAAGCAGCCAATGTAATCAAGGATCACTAACACCCAGGACATTTCTTCTTCCCTCCTCACCTGTTGGGCAGGAGATGCAAAGCTTGAATGCACATATCACCAAATTCAAGGACAGTTTCTTCCCCGATGTTTTTAGACTCTTGAACGGAACTCCCATATGCTGAAGATGAATTCCCGG
This sequence comes from Raja brachyura, assembly GCA_963514005.1. The sequence continues at coordinate 77,139,153 of OY740784.1, forward strand.
CCTTCCAATCTACCTCTTGCAACCCTTGCAAATTTTTAAATCTGCACTTTCGCTGCAGCTGTAGGACTATATTCTGCACTCTTATTTTACTTCAGAGTCACGTGAGTGGTTCCGTGAAGAAGTCCCGCCAGCCTGCATGCGCGTCTTTATGCATGGCACCGACGGGCTGGCAGGCGTGTAGCTCCACCAGCGGTAAGTTAAAAACCCTGAGGTAAGTTTTAAACTTAGCTGAGGTCGTTTTCTGCGGTCAGTGAATCTTGTTTGCAGGAACAAGTTGGCTATGGAGAAAATGGTTAAGGGAAGGTCGAGGCGGTCCGCTGGGAGAGCAGGCACCCCGAGCCGCTGAGAGGGTTCTCCCCTCGCCGGAGCACCATCACCCGGCGAAGAAGGGCCTGGAACATCGGCCCCGATAGAGGCAACTGTGGAGGCCTCAATAGGCCCAACTATGAGTGAACTGGGGATGGGGTCTGGACTTTGTGCCTTCCCTCATAATGGGAACCATTATGGGGGGATGTTTTTTTATGTTTTATGTTAAACTCTTTAAATGTTATGTCTTATCTTTATCTATGTGCTGCATGGCAAGACAAATTTCACTACACCAATTGGTGTATGTGACAATAAATGTCCTTTGTCCTTTGTCCTTTGTCCTTTGCTTTTCCAACGGCACAGTTTGGACCTTTACATTATCAAAATTTACAACGTGCAAAGGAGCAGGCACTCATAAGGCACACGGGTCATTTCGATAGACCTATGCAGTTACCAGCTGAAGTGATTGCTGAGTTACAATGGTGAATAGCGAATATTTGCCATTGCTCCAGTAAAATTCGGATTGATACACTTTCAGTTATTTTACAAACTGATGTTAGTGCTCTAGGATGGGGAGTTACTGATACCACCTCCAGCTGTGGGGACAGATGGAATATGCATGAGGCATTAATTCTTCAATCCCGTGGTATTATCTATTTAGATTAAATTAACTATTTTGTTGGGAGCACTCTATGGCTTAAAGGCATATTGTACTAGTATGCATGATTTGCATGAGCAGCTTCAGGTTGACAACACTACAGCAGTAGCATACGTTAATCACATGGATGGAATCAAGTCGGTATTAATAGACCCTATTAAACTATTGATTTGCAGATTCTGAGGAGACAGTTCCTGGGTCTCGGACTATCAGGGCGTACGGTGGAAGTGATTACTGCGGCCTGGAGGGATAATACTAAAAAACAATATATTTCTCATATCAAGAAATGGGAGATGTTCTGCTTGCAACGAACATTTCATATCATACGTCAAGCGTACCTGACGTGTTGAAATTTCTTTCCACGCTATATTTTGATGAGCGACTCAGCTATAGTGCCATCAGTAGTGCCAGGAGTGCCTTATCGTCTTACCTGTGGCAAGGATCGGGACAACATTCTGTTGAGTCTTACCCTTTATGGTTTATGAAGGGTATTTTTAACTGTAATCCCCCCAGGCCCAGGTACACGGATATCTGGGATGTGAGCATGGTTCTCGCGCTGCTTCGCCAATGGGCTCCAGCAATATCTTTGCATTGCCCAGACTACATTGCAGAAGCTTCGACTGGACATGTTATGTCAACAACATAACCTTGTATGTTTATGATTTACTTAAGTAGAGCATGCCAGGGACGTCAGGGCTTAAACTTAATTTTATGGTATACCCCATAGACCTTCGCCTATGTGTAGTTACGCACTTACGGCGGTATATCAAGGTCACCAAGAGCCTCAGAGGCCCCGAATTAGCGTTATTCATCAGTCACAAAAAGCCTCATCAGAAGGTATCGGTACAGACCATCTCAAGGTGACTGAAACAGGTTCTGGCTTGGGCCAGAGTGGATACTGATGTTTTTAAATCTCACTCATCTCGCGGCATCAATGTCTGCAGCAAGGACACTGGACGTCCCTCTCGACCAAATCCTCGCGGCCGCAGGATGGTCCAATGAACTGACGTTTGAAAGGTTCTATCATAAACCTCTTGCCACACCCGGGGTATTTGGCTACTCCATTTTGAATTCTGTTTTGTAGCTTCCCCCTGGGAGAGAGGGATCGCTATTGTTTTTCTTTTTTGTTAATTAAAGCAGCAACGTGTTTAAGTCTGTATCATGTTTGAATGCATTATTTGTTATTACTCATCCTGTGTCAACCGAGGCAGTTTGTTGCATGGACTCGTATCCACGGCATGAAATCACAGAGCTATGAAGTCTTCACGGAATCACTCACGTGACTCCGAAGTAAAATAGTAAGATTAAATGAGAACTTACCAGTTTGAAGTTTGATCTTTATTTTCTGAGGATTTACGATGAGCGATTACATGCCCACCGCTCCCAACCCTCATATCACAAAGGTCATCTGGTAGTTCTAGGTTTCTAATCTTACTATGTTACTTCAATTACTGTTACCTGTGATTTCACACCGCTGCTTTGAAGATTGACGGCATGCGGACTGGCAGGACCTCTTCACGTAATCGCTCATCGTAACTCCTTACAAAATAAAGATCAAACTTCAAACTGGTAAGTTCTCATTTTAATCTTACTATTTTACATTAAACTCATGTATGGTGTGATTTGCCCGGCTAGCACACAAAACAAAGCTTTTCACTGTATCTCAGTACATGTAACAATAATAAACCAACATTAATATCAATAACGTTGCAAGTTAGCAGAGGCCTGAAACTTCAGTTTAGGTCTTGTACTGAGGCTTCAGTGTTAAACAACAAGATCCTGCAGGGTGGTGTGAGCTGTTTTTGTATCAGCCCCTAGGTAATGGAAAGATGTCCTTCACACATTTTGAATAAATATTGAAATAGAATTTACAGTTAGAGGTTCTGTTTTTATTATTATTTTCATTTAAATACATTTTTTGCAGGTTGCCCAAGAATTCTGGATGCATGAATAACACAAGTTTCTGTATGTGTATTTTCAGTTGGCGTTTGTTAAGGTTTCTTATGGAACAAGGACACGCTTTTATATTGTGCCTTTTATGTGGGAGAACATTCCAAGGTTTGAAGGACTGTGTGAAGGCGATGAGTGAGGGAAATAAGTTTCTAGATTATACAGAAGCAAATTTACAAAAAGTAGAACAAGAGACAGGATTGGTAATGTATTCAGTAATGATGTATTGAGTAACAAAGTTACAATTGAGGGTTTCAGCAGCATATGAACAGTGACAGGGTATGGTTAGCCAAGATAACAGAGATGGATGTGACTGGGCTTTGTGATGGCATAAGTATGGTCAAAGCATATCTCAGGGCTGATTATAACAAGTGTTCTACAGCATATGTAACAACCTCAGCCTATTGTTAGCATCTGACAATATTTTTACTGAAGTTTTTTTCGGGCCTAGAGCTTCTTGCTTTTGTATTGCCATTTTTTAATTGTCGTTGTGTCTAATTCCTGGAACTCTCAACTTAGCAGTGCTGTTGGAGTACCTTGCACAGAAGGATGGTAGCATTTCAAGAAGGGGATAGCACTCCACCTCCTCAAGACTAGTTAGGTGCAAGTACTAAATGCTACTTTTGCTCAAAATTCTTACTTTCCGAGAAGCGAGCATGTAAAGCAGCCCCCAAAACTATAACACCGAGGATGATATAAAGAAATAAATTTACTGATATATTCATGTGCAGTGTTATGCGGTGTGCTGTCATTGAGCAACAAAGAAATGTATTTAACTGTTCAACCACTGCACAACTCGTGCTCCACTTATTCAGTATTCCATTGGAACCCAGTGCTCCTCCTGCAGCCTTTTACCATGGTGCTGTATCCGAGTTAGGCATGAGAAAATCAAAGCCTGACAATTAACATGATTTAAACTGCGCAATCAGCATTATTTTTGTTGTGGCAGGACAACTAACACAAGTTGATTTAATTTAGACTTATCCTTGCAAAATTAGGCTTATTTTTTGTGTGTGGCTCGTTGGTTGAAACTTGAGCTGTTGATGTTCTTCCAAGAGAATCTGGGACTTCATTTAAAGGCAAAGGGTGTGTCCCCTTAACCAATAGGCCGATGGATTGTGTAAGTAATAATGTTGGGAGGAAGTGTAAATTAGACGTGGTGAATTCAAGCTGAGACTGTGAGTCTGAAGACCCGAAACGTTACCCATTGCTTCTCTCCAGAGATGCTGCCTAACCCGCTGAATTACTCCAGCATTTTGTGTCTACCTGTGCTTTGACAGAGATCCAAAATAAGGGGGGAAATGTCCAGACGAGAAAATGAAACACAAATGCTTTTTAAAATCTGTCGACTATTTTAATTTAAAAACTCTCCAACAATAATGAAAGCCTGAAGGAAACGTCAGGCACTGTATCAACAAGCTGAAACTGGGGCTTGCAACAGAATTGCCTCTCTTGTCCCTGCATTCCCGTGCAGCTGAATTCTCTTGGCCTTAATGTCTGGATGAGACTTTTTCCCCTGTGAACGAACGGCAACAAAAGGTGTCGAGCGCTCTTGCATCCGATCCTTGCCTTATTGTGTATCAGACACCTGGCAGTGAGACAGGTAACGATTGAGACCACACTTACAATAAGGCTTTAAACGATCTGCTAAAAGATAGAGCTAAGAATTAAATGTAAAGGCTGCAGTAATCTTGACCAAGCACATTGAGATAATTTCAGTTGCAAGGAGCTGGATGGTCAAGACCTGAGAGCTCTGTTCCTCCAGAAGTTCTAGTTCAGGTCCCATCATTGTAGGAAGAGGCTGATGTAGTTTTCACAGTGAGGCCAAGCAAGATAAAAAGGGACATACTTGTCAATAACTCTGCTAGAGGCAGGAGCAGGAGGTCTCTGAAAAGATTGAAAAAATCTCATACTTAATGCAATACAATCTTTCTGCTTCTCAGACAGGTTTAAGGTGGTTTGCAGAAATGTCAAATTCAATAGCAAATTTTAATAATAATCTTTAATTTTCCTGTTTACTTTTATTTTCTCTCCACATGACCCAAATTTATTCTTCACCTGGCAATGGAACCTTAGCTTTAATGCCCAAAATAATGTAATGCCCCTATCTAGGAGGGATGTGCCAGGTTGCACAAAAGCAGGAAAATTATTGTCCTCTGATCTGCTGAGCATTTCCGTTTTCGGTTCTCATTTCAGATTTCCAGCATCTGCAGTATTTCGCTTTTGGAGATATATGTTGTTTTCTGCCGCATGCAATGGAGAAACCTTGATGAACAGTCAGTGTAATCAGGTGCATTGCAGCAAATGTACAGCAAACCTGGCATGGCGAATTTGAGATCTGCTTGTTGCAGGATTCCCATCATGAGTTGAACATAAGAATGATGCAATTAATTCCCAGGTTAAGTTTTCCTACTCTGGTTTCAAACAACTGGAGTTGCACATCACTGCAGATGTGCTACTTGCCATTAGTCGTGAACTAATTTGATGCCTTTCTCCTGGATGTAGTTGAGCAGGATCTGAGCCCTTTTTTCTATGACCTGAACCAAGTTCTTCAGCCCTTTGATGCCATTGTGGCTGTCCCAGAACTCTCTGTCCATACGCAATGATTTCAGCAATCTGCTCCGTAAGCAACCGGTCTGCATGAGTTTGACTGCGTGCGCAGGAAACCTACAGAGGAAAGATACATCAGAGTTAAAGAGGGAGAATTCATTTAAGTTATGGCGGGCGAATATGCAAGCCACACGTGGTGAAAACAAAGATAACTTTATTGCTCAGGTAAAGAGATCAACACACGTGCGAATGGGGAAGGCTGACCCGAGGCTTCATACTTATACCTAAACACCGTGACAACTCTTTCCTGCCATTACCCAGTCACGTGACCCTGCCCCCGATTGCCAAGGGTTCTCATACAGGTGGCCTAACCACCGGGTGGCGCCACAAAGTCAAACTTCTCCATAATCTGCACCTCATGAGATGCATAGATAGGGCAGACAGTCAAACCATTTCCCACTGGATTGAAATGTTAAGGACTAGAGGGCATTGCTTTAAGATGAGAGGGGGAGAGTTTAAAGCTGGGCATGATTTTTACACAGAGAGTGATGAGTGCCTGAAAGAACTGTTACGGGTGTTATGGAGGCACCACTCCTGGCAGTGATATGTAAGATGCTTTTGGATAGGTACATGGATATGTAGGGAATCTAACGATATGGATTATGTGCAGGCAGAAGAGATTTGTTTAATTTGGCATCATGCAAGTACATTGTGGGTTGAATGGCCTGTTCCGATGCTGCACTACGATTTGTTCTATATTTAACCTAAACTCTTGTGTTCAAATTTACTCCAAATTCATATTCAACCTGCATTGGCTCTAGAGCTTCAAGGAGCCCAGCGGAGCGTGGAGTGCGCAGCATGACCTGAGCAGCAGTTTAAAAACACTGAAGTGACGAATTTAAAGAAGTGAAAGTTAAGAAGCCAAGAAGTACAGAAGACAGAACAGGGGTGACGTCACTCGCAGCGCGAGCAGAGGCAGGCAGTCAGATCCATTGTGATGACTTCAGCGAGACCATCTCGTTTATTTTCTAAGTTATTTGAGATTTGTGAACATTTTCATAAATAACTCAAGAACTAATGCATGAAATTCTCAGATAAGGCGATTTTTGACATCATGGCATAAATCTCAATCGGAATATGTAAAAACTTCACCGTTAGCACGTCGTGTTTTCGAGGAGATGTGAAACGCAGACGAACATCACACAAATAAATACACATCCAAGATCAGAGTTTTATAAGCATAGAGATATGTGTGTGTGTGCGCATGTGTGCGTGTTTGCGTGTGTATATATAGGACATAAATACTGAACTTCTTGGGTTTATTATATTGTTTACAGAGTACTATGTTTACATATTCTGTTGTGTTGCTGCAAGTAAGAATTTCATTGTTCTGTCCGGGACGTGACAAAAAAACACTCTTGACTCATCATTAGAGTTACCTGTCCCAAAGTCTTGCAAGTACTTTGATATTCTTCTGTAGTCTAAAAGTCATTGGATCACTATATTGAAGACAGTATGTTAATTGTTCAGAACAATCCCCCAAGAATACAATTTCACAGCTTCTTCAATCTTTTATTTTTTAACTAACATGAAGTCAAGGACATGGAAGCAGGCCATTTGGCCCAACTGGTCCATGCCAGTGTTTACATTGTACATGAGCTTCCTTCTACACCAGTTCAGTTCATGGCCCTGTTATTGTGATCAAAAGCAAAGGGATGAAACTCACTATTCATCATGCTGACAACTTGGACACAGATTTTGTGCTGCAGCTGTCAATAATTATAGTGTCAATTTTAGCACAGTGAATTCTGCAAGAGATCTGGGAATTGTGTACAGTTCAATCAATCATATTCAAAATCCTCACAGTGCGGAAAGATAAATAAAGGGAATGATTGAAATTAGCGATGGCAGAAAAAAAATGAAAAAGCAAAATATAAAGATATGAAAAGTTTTAATTAAATCTTCAATAGTATTTGAATTTGAAGGATTTTCTCATTTTTATCACTTACCAAGTTGATAAAAAATATTTATACCTGAATGTACCAAGTTGATAAAGTATGTTTATGTCTAAATGCATCAGCCCTTGTCTGACGCGTTTACTCATTCACTAATGGTTAATTACCAGAATCGCATGGGTTACTTTCGGGTGTTCAGGTTTCCTCACACCTATGTGCAGGTTTGTCGGTTAATTGGCCTTGGTAAATTGCCCATAGATTGTAGGGAATAGGATAACAAAGAATTAGTGTTAACTAGACCAAGTGGGACCCGTTGGGTGCCGTCATCTCAACGTGGGGGGGGGGGGGGGGGGGGGGACCTTCGGCGTCACACACACACTAACCCCCCCCCTTGATATTATATTAATATTATTAATTCGCTCCTTTTACCCCATCCCCCACCCTTTCCACTCACAAATAACCCCAACTTTGCAGGCTAGGCTAGAGGCGGGGGGGAGGGGGGGGGGGGTGGTGGTGGAGAGAGGGGGGGAATGGGTAGAGAGGGAGAAGGAGGGGGGTTAGAGAATGTGGGGTGGGGGGCACGGCTTCACAGGGAGGGCCGGTGCCTGAACGCAATACTCCACCAGACATCTATAGGTCCCAATATTCACCATTCCCGAGAAGGGGGGGGGGGGGGGGAACAGAGAGGGAGGGGGGCAGAAAGTCGGGGGGACATAGAGAGAGGGCGGCAGAGAGGGAGGGGGGATGGAGGGAGGGGGACAGAAAGGGAGGGGACACAGAAGGAGGGGGTAGAGGCAGCATCTACCCAGGTCGTAGAGCAGCAGCCTCCCCACCAGGCGCTGAACCTGAGCAAGGCTGTGGGTGGGTGTGGACCTGAGCAAGGCCCCCCTCCTCCCCTCCCCCACTAAACCCTCTCCTTCCCCTCTCCCCCCCTCTCCTCCCCCCTCTCCTCCCTCCCTCTCACCCTCCCTCTCTCCACCCCCTCCATCTCTCCCTTTCTCTGCCCTGGGGAGGGGATAGAGAGGGAGGGGGTAGAGGCAGCACCTACCCACATCGTAAAGCAGCCGCCTCCCCACCAGGGGCTGGGCCTGAGCGAGGCTGCGGTTGGCGTGGACCCGAGCGAGGCCCGGAGCGATCTGAGGACAGTAAAAAGCAGCAGAGTGCCGGCCGATCATGGTTTCCGTGAGGGGAACCCCACCCACCCGCGTGACAGACGATCGGGCGGGTGAGACGGAGAGGAGGTCATCCCCCGTGACAGCCAGATATCGCCAGGTGGGATCGGGATCACCAGCGAGGAAAAGGCGTCACGATTCCCCGAGTCCCTGCGATTGTCAGAGAAATCGCATGTCTCCATTGAAATCTTTGAACATTTTCATAAATAACTCATTAAATTTTCAGATACGGCGATTTTTGACATCATGACGTAAATCTCTTTCGGAATATGTAAAAATGTCACCGTTAGTGTGTCATGTTTTCGAGGAGATGTGAAACACACACGAACATCGCACAATACACATCAGAGTTTCTTAAGTATCTTCTGGTGGCGCCATGTTATCTTAACAGACGCTGCACATCCACTCCCTAAAATTCGCGATTTTTCGCGTTAAAACTGGGTCTACGGGTCAGGACCAATTTAAAAAACTTATCAGAGCTTCTGCTCGACTTGTTGATAACATCATCAGTAATAGCTGTGAATTTAACAGAGGCTTAAAGCATTTTAAATGAAAACTTCTTCCCTGGGTAAGAGCACTCAGAGGACAGTTACAAAAACTCTCCTGGGGAAGCCAGACAAAGCCTGCAGATTTATTTTGAAGTGGCTTCCGAAGAAAAGGTGCTTTCGATATGGCTACGACTCAAAGCAGATTTGGCCAAGGACAAAGAGTTTGAAGAATTAAAGCTTTCGGTAAGTGAACTGAAAGATGTAAAGGTGGATGGAAAAAAGATGGAACAGATGATGGGAGTGATGATGGAAAAGATAGAAAAGCTGACGCTAAATATGATTTCTTGTAATCAGAATGTTATTGAGTGTGAAGGATTCGATTGGCACTATTAATAAACGAATTGACGATGTGAGAGATGAACTATCGGAGAGAATTGATAAGGGTGAAGAAGACACCACGAAGAAGTTTGGCGCTGTGCTGGACACTGTATCAACCTGTATGTTAACAATGCACGAGATGGAGGATGAGATGGCAAGAATGGTGGAGGAGATGAAGAAGGTGAGGTCAGAACAAGACCTTGCTACACAACGGATGGTGACTCAGCTGGCTAAAATTTCAGACAATGTCTGGACTTCGAGGCTTGTTCGAGACGTTATAACCTAAGATTAGTTGGTGTAGCGGTGTGGAATGAGCTTCCAGTGGAAGTGGTGGTGGCAGGTTCGTTGGTATCATTTAAAAATAAATTGGATAGGCATATGGATGAGAAGGGTACGGAGGGTTATGGTATGAGTGCAGGCAGGTGGGACTAAGGGAAAAAAGTTGTTCGGCATGGACTTGAAGGGCCGAGATGGCCTGTTTCCGTGCTGTAATTGTTATATGGTTATATGGTTACCAGAGGAAGCCGAGAGAGATAACACTTGCGAGTTCGTTGCGGGATTAATTAAAGAGGCTCTTAAGCTCCCTAAACTACCAAAAATTGAAGCAGCACACCAGGTTCCTAGATTCAAACACAAATCTCAGGATAGCTCAGAACGTACACGACAGATTATTGTGAAATTCCGGGGCATTGCTGACGTGGAAGAGGTTATGAGGAATATCAAACATGGCATGCCTCTGATGTATGGTGTAACTACTTTTAAAATCTTCAGGGACTACCCTTATGAAATCATGCAAAAGCGAAGTCAATTCTCTAAGGCAAAGCAGGCTCTCCAAGGATATAAGGAGGTCAGATATGGTGTTTACTTCCCAGCTAGAATGCGCATTTCCTACAAAGAACAGCAAAAATCGTTCACAAATCCCGAGGAGGCGTACAAATATGCTCTAACCATCGTGGAACAGAAGGAGTAGCTGGAAAGGTTGGACATTTTGGACACTCTTTCTCTTTACTACTGCACCCAGAATGGTGGCACACTGCCCCAAGAAGGAACTTTGTTTAGACGTCTTATCGGCAGAATGCTAACTCAAGGACAAACTCTGTTCCAAGTGAAGCTGGAAAAAGATAAACAGCAAAAGCAGAGCTCATCAACAGACTGGCTTAGCTATTACTGTTATATATGAGATTGAATGAATAACCTAAATGGAATAGCATTAACTTCCTTAACAATATTAACATAGAATATTAACATAGAAATAGTAATGAATGCTAATCAGAACTGCAGAAATGGGGATTTTCAAATTAACACTTTAATTTAACCTAATAATTCTTAAGTAGATTTATAACCGGGGCGTGAGGGGAAGAGGTGAGCTACTGGCTTATTTCCAGGAGCCAGCAATAGGTTAACCCCTTCAGCCAATAGTTGATGATCTCTGAGGTTAAAATATACGCTTAACACTCAGTAGACAAAAATTATAGTTATATCCGGAAATACCTAGGAAATGGACATATATTCTGTAAATGGGTACTATATATCTGTTTTTTTTAAACTGATCCCGTTCCAATATGTCATGATTAATTGAGTAAGCGGAGCTATTTGTTTGTTTTATATCGACACGGAAGTCAATAAAATGTTTTTTCCCACCTACGGGTGGGTCACTTGTTACAGTGCCGACAAGCTCGGACACTGTAACAAGTGTATTAGTTTTTTAAAATTATTTTCACATTTAATCACTTGTGTGTTATTTTTATTCAAGGACTATCGCAAAGGGAATCTACTAACTGATCATTGTAGGGTAAATGATCCCCCTATATCCAAAGACCTGAGGTACGAATGCACCACAAGATACATAGGTATTAAATCTATTCAAAATGCAAGACGATAACCAAAATAAACTGGGAGGAATCTCATTTTGTAGTTGGAACGTTAGGGGTGTTAACGAACGCATTAAAAGGGGTAAGATTCTAGCTCAGCTGAAAGCATACAATACTGATATTGCCTTTTTACAAGAGACCCATCTTAAACTTCAAGATCAAGCTAGATTGAGGGCGAACTGGATAGGTCAAAATTTCACTCGTCATACACATCGAAATCTAGAGGAACGTCTATTATTATCCGCAAAGGCATTCCATTTAAACCCAAAAATACCTTAACAGATAAGGACGGGAGATATTTGATAGTTACCGGGGAGATCCATGCTGCCCAATTACCTTGGTAAACATATACGCGCCCAACTTTGACAACCCGCACTTTTTCAATAAAATCTTGAATATAATTGCAGAATATAACTACCAAAATGTCATAATCGGCGGAGATTTTAACTGTGTCTTAGACACTTACTTAGATAAATCCAATCAAAAACAAAGAGGTATTACGAAATCCAAAACTAGCAAACTCCTAAACACATACATTAAAAAACACAAACATAACAGATGTCTGGAGGATTGCAAATCCGACTGGCAAGGATTACTTGTTTTATTCTATGGTACACAAGACATATTCATGAATAGATTATTTTTTGATGGATACAAAACTAATACCCCACACTTCTAAACCAAAATACTACACAAATACGATCTCAGATCACTCCCCAATAACCTTTTTTCTAAAAATGGAAGGAATGACTAAGAACAAACTGTTTTGGAGGTACAATCCACAAATTTTAAAAGACCCACAAGGGACTACATATTTAAAAGAGCAAACAGACCTTTTCTTTGAAATAAACGACACGACAGACATATCACCTACATTATTATGGGAATCTTTTAAAGCATTTATTCGAGGCGTAATAATTTCATATCAAGCTTTTCAAAATAAGAAAAATAAGAAAGAACAAAGACAATTAGAAGAACAAATTAGACAACTGGACATAGAAAACGCTAAAGACCCAACTACAGATAAACATAAAAGAATAATAATATTTAAATTCAAATTAAATAAATTATTATCAGAGAAAGTCATAAAATTATTACAAATTACAAGACAGGAACACTTTGAATTTGGGGATAAGCCCCACAAACTTCTGGCATGTCAGTTAAAAATAAAACGAGAAAAAGATCACACAATTTTAAAGATTAAATCAGACAAAGGGGAAATATTGACCTTGCCGAGTAATATTAATAAAAGATTTGCACAATTTTACGAGAATCTGTAGACATCTAAAACGATAATGGACACCAACAAAGTTACTGGATAATTGTAACCTTCCTAAATTAGAGTTGCAGGAACAAGAGGAATTGGGAGCACAAATCTCAAATAAGGAAATAGAAGAAACAATAATCTTATTAAAAAATGGAAAAACACCAGGTCCCGACGGATTTAGTAATGAATTCTATAAAAGTTTTTATGACATATTTACCCCCCGCCTACAGAAAACGTATACTTATGCCTTCAAAGAACAAACACTACCTGAAACACTAGCAGAATCCACGATCACACTAATACTTAAGAAAGATAAGGATGTGGAAGAACCTGGATCATACAGAGCTATTGCGTTGTTAAATACAGATAAAAAAATATTAGCGAAAATACTAGCTAGAAGACTAAGTAAATATGCTAGTAAATTAATACATCCGGATCAATTGGGGTTTATCCCTAAGAGACAATCATTTAATAATTTGAGACGTCTGTTCAATATAATGCATTCACACTCTCAATCAGATCGTTGGATGCAGAGAAAGCATTCGATCAGGTCAAATGGGATTATATGCTCAGGGTATTGCAAGAATTTCAACTGGGAGAGAATTTTATTCTATGGATGAAATTACTATATAATAAGCCAACGGGCAGAATATTAACAAACAATAATTTATCTACGAAATTTCATTTGTCAAGGGGAAATAGACAAGGATGTTCATTATCACCGTTGTTATTTGCCCTTATAATTGAACCCCTAGCGGAAAGATTTAGAACTCATCTGAATATCCATGGATATAAAACGAAATACTCCAATAACAAAATATCACTATACACTGACGACGTACTTTTGTACATCACAAAACCTCATATTACTATACCAAATATTTTAAAATTAATAGGGGACTTCGGATCATTATCAGGATATAGAATAATTTGGAATAAAAGTGAAATCATGTCAATAAAACCGAAAGACTCTACGCAACTTTTACAGTTTCCTTTCAAAATAGCTACGGAAAAATTAAAATAATTGGGCATCAAAATTACTAGAAGATATCAAGATATGTTTGACAAAAATTATAATCCTCTTCTTAAGAAACTATGTAACTTGATTCAATTTTGGAAAACGCTTCCGATGTCCTTAATAGGCCGAATAAATGCCATAAAAATGATTTTTCTACCACAAATTTTATACCTGTTCCAATCTATCCCAATATATTTACCCAAAGTGTTTTAAAAAACTGGACTCAGATATCACAAATTTTGTTTGGGATTATAAATCCCACAGAATACAAAGAGCTCATCTGAATAAATCCAAAGTAGTAGGGGGATTAGCACTCCCCAACTTTATGTATTACTACTGGTCTGTAAATATCAGAAACATGATCCAATTGCTGGATAACTCTCCCCAACAACCAGATTGGATGATTATGGAGAGAGAGGATTGCTCTCCTTATAATATCGGAGCAATCCTTCTCTCTCCAATATCGTGAATAATATAAATTACAATCCCATTATATACAGTACAATCAGAATTTGGAAACAAATAAAACACAATCTAAAATTAAGAAAATTATCTCTCTTATCTCCTATCAGTAAACCCCCCTCATTTAAACCTTCAACTATAGATAAAGCATTTACACAATGGGAAAGAGCTGGAATTAAAATCTTCGGAGATGTGTATGAATCGGGGAAACTATTATCATTTAAATAAATACAACTAAAATACAATTTGGGAAACAATCAGTATTTTAAATATTTCCAAATCTATGACTATTTGAAAAAATACGCACAAGATTATCACAATATGCCTCCAGACTTACTGGAAGAAGTAATGAATACAAAGGCAGAATCAGCAAACCTAATATCATATATATATTATAGTATTCTAAATGCAGAAATACCAACAGATGGTATTAGGAGAGACTGGGAAAAATAATTAAGTATAAAAATTCCCAAAGAAAGGTGGGAAGAATATTTATTAAACGTGCATAAATGCTCAATTAATGTAAGACTCACCTTAATACAATTTAAAATCTTACACAGATTATACTATTCAAAAACTAAAATAAGTAAACTTTTTCCCAACGTCTCTCCTGTATGTGATAAATGTCAATGTCAAGAAGCTAATATAGCACACTCATTTGTCTTTTGTACAAAAATTCAAATATTTTGGACGGAAATATTTGAAATTTTCACAACTATATTTAAAATAAAACTGACCCCAGAAGCAAACTGGATAATCTTTGTGATATCAGAAGACTGCCCTGATTTAAATGCGTTTCAAAAGACTCTATTTGAATATGGCTTAATAACTGGAAAAAAGCGAATCTTAAAATTCTGGAAAAATTCTCCAGTACCCACAGTCAATATGTGGATTTCATCTATGTTCGAAACACCACACTTGGAAGATATGAGACTCCGACTAGCAGGAAAATCAAACTGTTTCTATAAGACGTGGTCTGCATTTATAAATCTATACAAGGATAAGGGTGCAAGAATACCTCAAAAAAGTACCGGTGTCCGGTCTTGGTAACGGGGGAAGAAAAATTGTCGAGTTGGTAGATTCCTTTTGCGAGATGTTTATAATAAAGTAACTGGCTTTTCTATTGTTCTTTCTCTATTTTTCCCTCTTTCTTTTTCTTTCCCCTCCAGGGTCTATCTTTTAATTCCCGTTTCTATCTCTTCAAGGGTTTCCTTTCCCTCTGTCACGCTTTGGCACTTTCACATCTCTTTTTCACTTTTCTATTTTCTATGCTGCTATTTTTCTCTCTATTCTCTCTTTTCTAAAGCCTTAAAAAAAAAATTAAGGGGTACAATGACTGTAATACAATACAAGGGATGTACACTGATGTAACTTGCAGTACCGCTAATAAATAAAGATATAAAAAACAAATTTAAAAAGAGTTTCATAAGTATAGAGATGGTGGATTAATCTTCAGCGTGGACTTAGTGGGCCAAAGGGCCTGTTTCCATTCTGTATCTCTAAACTCTAAAACTCTAAACTTCACATGGATTTCAATGCTGAGGATCTTGCTCAGGTTGCAGTATATCTCAACACATGGTGGAAAGGGGTTAGTTACTTAATGTGTTTAAAATAGCATGTGGGGACTGCGGACATTAAGTTAATTCATTATTTTAGTGAGCATGACATATATTGTCAATATAGGCTTGTTACCTATTTTATTAGTGGCAAGGTTTTGAAAGCCAGCCTACAAAGGGAATGCACCAGAGTCAAACAGGGAAAGGTTCTGGAAGTGCTCAGTGCATTCATTAAATTAATTCCAGTCTTTTTGCTTCGCTACATTTGTCAGATCAAATAAAAGTCACTATAAAGTCAAGGCAGATGTGGGAGAAAGCTCAAAATATTCAAAGAAGATCTGTTTGAATAATTCCACTGCACCACATTGATGCCCAGAGTGAAATAGTTTGAACAGCCGGATTTACGTAATGAAGTGTATTTAGTCATGTTCTTTCAGGAATGTACAGGTAGGTAGATGAAACTGTCATTTCTTACCCGAGTATCTCAGAAATGTCCTTCCAAGCTGACCAGGAACCTCAGTCCACATTAACCAAATCAGATACGTGATTGAACCATGTAACTGTTATACGAGAATTTTGCCCGGACAGTCTGTGACCCATAGCGCTGCAGCCGACAGCTCTTTGTTTAAATTCCCACACATTAAGCCAACAGCGCTCTATTGCCAACAGCACCATTGCGTGTCAAACCGGCAGTGCTGTGTGTATTGCCTTTACCCCAAATCTGTATTGTTTTTTTGCTTTATGCAGCAGCCTGCAACTGACAGCATTTTGTTTCCAAGGGTTGGTACGGGGGACCTCGGTTGCAGACCCCTGCCATTGGGTGCAGTTTAAATTTGGGAACTGCGCTGTTGGCCAGTACTAACCGGCAGTTATTCAAACACCTGATTTCATACCTGTATAAAGGCAGGCGCCAGTAAGCCAGAAGTTAGTTCAGGTTTATGTACGACAGGGGTTCACCGACAGGCTGAGTCGCGATCAGCACTGCGGACGCAGGCAGAGAGAGTGTGTGTGTGAGAGAGAGAGAGAGAGAGATATGCGGCTGTAAAACTGGACCCCGCGCATACCAAGACAAGTATTATTTTGTCCTCTCTTGCCAATAAAACTGATTTGCAACTAAGCAGACAAGCCGCCTCCCCCTCTCCTCTTCGCCCTCCCCCCTCTACACCCCCTCTCCTCCCCCTCCCCTCCCCCCCTCCCCCCCTCCCCCTGCTTTTAAAGAACTTACCATACATTGTGCTTTAGCCGTCTTAATTACAGCGCCAACCTTCCTGTTCATCGCGGTGTGTGTCTGTATCACCGTGGCTTTGTACCGTGCGAATTTTTTAGACAGCACTCACACCGCTTGCCCTGTCCCCTGCCTGCGTATTGGGCTGGTGAAGGAAGCGATGTGTGT
Organism: Raja brachyura; assembly: GCA_963514005.1. The sequence goes on from OY740784.1 coordinate 77,156,177, forward strand.
GTGTGTGTGTGTGTTCCACTCTGACAGCCGCCGTTACAGTTGCCGGTTTTTCAGCCGACTGCCGGCAACTTGACAGTCGCCGGCAGTTTCGCTGAAAAATTACCTAAGTGGGACAAACCCATGAATCTCTTTCACCAACACTTAGCGTTTTGAAAAACTAAGGTCCTATACATTGCCAGGCATGTGGAAGATTTTACCGACCCTTTTGTTTAGTTTAGAGATACAGTCCGGAAACAGGCCCTTCAGCCCACTGAGTCCATATCACCCAGCGATCACCCCCGTATACGAACACTGTCATGAGATTCATGGGCCTGTCACACAAGGGACAATTTACAATTTTACCAACGCCAAATAACCTACAAATTGTACATCCTTGGAGTGTGGGAGGAAACCGGAGTGCCAGGAGAAAACCCACACAGTCACGGGGAGAATAGACAAATTCTGTACAGGCAGCACCCAAGGTCAGGATTGAGCATGGATCTCTAGTGCTGTAGGCAGCAAATTACTGCTGCACCACCATACCACCCATTTTGTTTCTACTGGACGTTTGAGTTTAAAAAGCAACTTTAACTTGTTTTTTTCTGGTACGGTTTACCAACAGGCACACTCTCCTGCCAATCTTGGTACTTTGGTATAACTGCTGTCACTTCTCGCTGTAAATTCTGCCCACACCTTCTCCACACTCCTCGTCACAATTATTTATCCTGAAGTGCATAATCTTGACGGCATCACCAATGTGAACCCATCTATAATCCGCGTTGTTTTGTCTTTTGTCTCAATTTAGTTGGATTATCCTCAGTATTTTATTTCCACTCCTAATACAATGCTGACAGTTCCCCTGCCCAAACAAAATCCTGAAAATATTCCTCTTCCACACTAACTCCGTTTCCTCATTTCTCCTGAAATACAACTTGCTCCATATTTTCCCAATGAAATGATGGGGTATTTGGAATTTCTTTAGCACTATAACTGGATATTGTGGTAGAATAGCCAATAAAATACACCAGAATAGCTGGTGAATTGATCATGGGGAACAAGGACATGGCAGACCAATTGAATAATTACTTTGGTTCTGTCTTCACTAAGGAAGACATAAATAATCTGCTGGAAATAGCAGCGGATCATGGATCAAATGAGATGGAGGAACTGAGTGAAATCCAGGTTAGCCGGGAAGTGGTGTTAGGTAAATTGAATGGATCAAAGGCCGATAAATCCACAGGGCCAGATAGGCTGCATCCCAGAGTACTTAAGGAAGTAGACCCAGAAATAGTGGATGCCTTAGTGATAATTTTTCAAAACTCTTTAGATTCTGGAGTAGTTCCTGAGGATTGGAGGATAGCTAATGTAACCCCTCTTTTTAAAAAAGGAGGGAGAGAGAAAATGGGGAATTACAAACCAGTTAGTCTAACATCGGTAGTGGGGAAACTGCTAGAGTCAGTTATTAAAGATGGGATAGGAGCACATTTGGAAAGTGGTGAAATCATTGGACAACCAGTGGATGTGTTATATCTGGACTATCAGAAGGCTTTTGACAAGGTCCCACATAAGAGATTAGTATACAAACCTAAAGCACACGGTATTGGGGGTTCAGTATTGATGTGGATAGAGAACTGGCTGGCAAACAGGAAGCAAAGAGTAGGAGTAAACGGGTCCTTGTCAGAATGGCAGGCAGTGACTACTGGGGTACCGCAAGGCTCAGTGCTGGGACCCCAGCTATTTACAATATATATTAATGATTTGGACGAGGGAATTGAGTGCAACATCTCCAAGTTTGCGGATGTCACGAAGCTGGAGGGAAGTGTTAGCTGTGAGGAGGATGCTAGGAGGCTGCAAGATGACTTGGATAGGCTGGGTGAGTGGGCAAATGCATGGCAGATGCAGTATAATGTGGATAAATGTGAGGTTATCCACTTTGGTGGCAAAAACAGGAAAGTAGACTATTATCTGAATGGTGGCCGATTAGGAAAAGGGGAGATGCAATGAGACCTGGTTGTCATGGTACACCAGTCATTGAAAGTAGGCATGCAGGTGCAGCAGGCAGTGAAGAAAGCGAATGGTATGTTAGCATTCATAGCAAAAGGATTTGAGTATAGAAGCAGGGAGGTTCTACTGCACTTGTACAGGGTCTTGGTGAGACCACACCTGAAGTATTGCGTACAGTTTTGATCTCCAAATCTGAGGAAAGACATTCTTGCCATAGAGGGAGTACAGCGAAGGTTCACCAGACTGATTCCTGGGATGTCAGGAATTTCATATGAAGAAAGACTGGGTAGACTCGGCTTGTACTCGCTAGAATTTAAAAGATTGAGGGGGGGATCTTATTGAAACAAAATTCTTAAGGGGTTGGACAGGCTAGATGCAGGAAGATTGTTCCCGATGTTGGGGAAGTCCAGGACAAGGGGTCACAGTTTAAGGATAAGGGCAAAATCTTTTAGGACCGAGATGAGAAAACATTTTTCACACAGAGAGTGGTGAATCTGTGGAATTCTCTGCCACAGAAGGTAGTTGAGGCTAGTTGAGGCTATATTTAAGAGGGAGTTAGATGTGGCCCATGTGGCTAAAAGGATCAGGGGATATGGAGAGAAGGCAGGTACTGAGTTGGATGATCAGCCATGATCATATTGAAGGGCCGAATGGCCTACCCTGCACCTATTTTCTATGTTTCTATGTTTCTATAGTGCGCTTCTCAGGCACTAAAAAGATGGATACAGGAATGTTTCAGGCATGAAGCCTTGCTGGCTGTGGGTGTTTTCCTGGCCATTTTGATTTTCTGTGCAAATAATACCAGCGAGCATGATTGGAAAGAGAGCATGATTGGAGTGACGGAAAGTCCAGCTGCTTACATTGCTCAAATTTCCACTGCGCTGCAATAGAATCATGAAACATCAGTGTCAGAAGACACTTATCTGTTCTAATCCCTGGCTTTCCCTCTTGATTGTTATACTTTTCCTAATCAAGCACTCAGCCAATTTGCTTTCAAATGTCATTGTGGTCTCTTCATAAGATCTTGTTTCAATAAGTTGCAAAACAATAATTTCTCTAACCTCATTCATTTTCTGGTGATAATCTGTTTTTTGGATCACTCATTAGTGATTTGTCTTCTAGCAAAACATTCTCTTTTACTGTTTATAGGTTCAAAACATTTAGTAATTTACAAAATCACACAAAGAGTCCTCCTCAACATTTTCTGTTCTAGTTGGGAAATTTGAAGCTGATTTTTTGGAAATTTTCTAAATTAACTATTGTCTCTTGTAAGGGGATTAACAACAATAAGGAAATAAATGGGTGACTCAGCCACATGTGTGTTAGCTTCACCATTCAGTAAATTCAATTCTATCTTCTTGCTAATTCCCATAATCAAGGGTTTCGGGAATTAGGCAAAAGATGGAATTGCACTTACTGAATGATGGACACATGTGTGGCCCACTCCTTTCTTTACTTTTTGATGTCCTCACTACAGTTAATTAGGAAAACTTCCTAGAATCAATTTTACTCCCTGGAATGGAGAACATTAATAACAATTTATACTGATCATATTTATCAACACTTGGTCCATAGGCTTCCGTGTTCAGGCTCATCAAAGAATATAGAAGGGTCAAGAAGCAGGAGGAAGAGAAGATTGCCTATGTCCCAGTCACAGAATAGACTTTAGTAAAGAGGTACAGGGTCTCCTGAGACCATAAACGTGCTTTAGAAACAAGTTTGCTCAGTTGCCATTGGATTTAAAGTTTAAGAAATAATGGTTTATTCTTAACCATTTATGACTAAAATATTTCTAAGGCTTGTGAAACAGCTTTTTGTGTGTCCATTCCCAGAGATTCAATTGCATAATATTTTGTTTTCCTCCCAACGTTATATAATTGGAAGTTGTTTTTTATTTACCAGTTCTCATCTGGGCGTCGTTTCAAGTCCTTCTGACAAGATCCGACCCAACCCCAACACTGTGGTCTGATCTCTTTGGATTTGGTAGTCAGGCTCTTGCCACACCTACCACCCTTTGATACCACATTCTAGTGTCTCCCACTCTGCTCGCACCCTTCTCCACCCCACCGGCCACCATGTGCTCGGCTGAAATGCCCAGTCATCACACCTCAATTAGGAGACTTCGACATTCTATCTTTACAACAGCTGTTGTGCTTGTACATAGGTTGATTGTTCTCAGGTATAACATGACTTAATTGGAAACAAAGCTTTTCACTGTATCTCAGTATACGTGACAATATTAAACTAATCTCATTAACAACCCCCAGCCCTTAGTGAGACTGGTCTTACAGTAGTGAGTGTCACATTCTCAAGCTCAGATATGTATAATGGCCAGTCAGTTGTGCCCCAAGTGGTTCCTTCTGTGGCACGGCTTTGAGGTTAATTGGAATTTTCTGGCCATGCCTTTTCTCTTTTTCTCAGCCTCTAGTATAGGAGTAAAGAGATTTGAGTATAGGAGTAAAGAGGTCCTTCTGCAGTTGTACTGGTGAGACCACATCTGGAGTATTGTGTGCAGTTTTGGTCTCCTAATTTGAGGAAGGACATCCTTGCTATTGAGGGAGAGCAGTGTAGGTTCACGAGGTTAATTCCCGGGATGGCGGAACGGTCATATGAGGAAAGATTGGAAAGATTGGGCTTGTATTTACTGGAATTTAGAAAGGTGAGAGGGAATCTTATAGAAACATATACAATTATAAAATGACTGGACCAGCTAGATCCAGGAAAAATGTTCCCAATGTTGGGGGAGTCCAGAACCAGGAGCCATAGTCTAAGCATAAAGGGGAGGCATTTAAAACTGAGATGAGAAAAAACTTTTAACCCAGAGAGTTGTGAATTTGTTGAATTCTCTGCCACAGAAGGCAGTGGAGGCCTATTCACTGGATGAATTTAAAAGAGAGTTAGATAGAGCTCTTTGGGTTAGCTGAATCAAGGGATATGGGGAGAAGGCAGACATGGGGTACTGATTGTGGATGATCAGCCATGTTCACAATGAATGCTGGTGATGGCTCGAATGGCCAAATGGCCTCCTCCTGCACCTATTTTCTATGTTTCTATGTTTCTACAGAGATGCTAAAACATTAAAAGCATCAGACAGGGAGCTTAAAACACTCTTATCTTTTGGAAGCAGTGATGGATATTTGTTAAATGGATGCGTGAAGACGGGGACATACTTACTCATCAATGCCCTCCAGCAGTCTGAAGTTGAGATTATCTTTAGCCTGCAGAAGCCTTGCTGCATTGTCTATGTAGACAAGCTGAGATGGATTGCCTTTTCGAATCTAATGCAAAAGTTTATGCCCATTAATGATAGCAAGAAGTTCAAGTTTAGAGAACTGTTAAATAAAAATGATAAATAACAAATGTAGAGCTAGGGTTAGGATTAGGATTAGGATTAGGGTTAGGGTTAGGGTCAGGGTCAGGGTCAGGGTCAGGGTTAGTCGGTCGGTCGGGCTTGTCGGTAGGCCGATGGATGCTGTGGAGGATCGGTCAGGCTGTCGGTCTGCCAGTGGGTGCTGCCAGTGGTTGGATGGCCGGTGGATGCTGCGAGGGGTCGGTCGGGTGCTGCGGAAGGTTGGTCAGTTAGTTGGTAGGCCGCTGATTGCTGCAAAGGTAAGGAGAAAGCCCTACAAAACTTCACATGAGCAATTAGAGTGTTGGCTTGAAGCTTGGCAGAGTTGATATTTTTTTAAAGGGTGAAATTATTTAGATAGAATTCCAGTGGATAGGAATCACTGACCAAATACTCTCCATCAATGGTGGGTCAATGTAAAGAGGCAAAGGAATCGAAGGTTGCCGTGGATCCTGACTCTTTTAGATCACAGTGATCTGGTGAGATGAGACCATACCGAAACAGACAGGGATTTAATATTTTGAGGTGGGAGATGGAGAGCATGAGGAGATCATTGGACACTGGGAAATTTGTGTGGGGGACACTGTGTGCCCAATGTAGATGTGGAACAACTTTATACAAATTGTAGCATATGCTGGGTAGAATAAAAATAAGGATGTGGGTAGAATAAAAATAGGAAGAGTGTAGGATTAGTATAAATGGTTGGTTGATGGTGGAAGCGGCTCAGTAGGCTGTGGGGCTTGTTCCATGGTGTACCTCTCCATGGCTCCAGAAAGTAGGGCTGTGTAGAAGTGATAAAGGCATGCGTGAGGGTGGAGTGACAGATGCAGTGCTCTATGTCTGCATTGTGAAGGATGTGGTGTCTACAACATCCTGGGATGTCAGGACTTTCATATGAGGAAAGATTGGATAGACTCGGTTTGTACTCGATGGAATTTAGAAGATTGAGGGGGGATCTTATAGAAACCTACAAAATTCTTAAGGGGTTGGACAAGCTAGATGCTGGAAGATTGTTCCCGATGTTGGGGGAGTCCAGAACAAGGGGTCACAGTCTAAGGATAAGGGGGAATTCCTTTAGGACCGAAATGAGGAAAACATTCTTTACACAGAGAGTGGTGAGTCTCTGGAATTCTCTGCCACAGAAGGTAGTTGAGGCCAGTTCATTGGCTATATTTAAGAGGGCGTTAGATGTGGCACTTGTGGCTAAAGGGATCAGGGGGTATGGAGAGAAGGCAGGTACGGGATACTGAGTTGGATGATCAGCCATGATCACATTGAATGGCGGTGCAGGCTCGAAGGGCCGAATGGCCTACTCCTGCACCTATTTTCTATGTTTCTATGTTTCTAAAGCAGAACAGACGATGCTGCAATATTTCTAATGTTGACCTGAAAGGTTTCTGACTGATCAAAGGCATGACACTGAGCAAACTGTGTGATAGCACAGAGGCAGCTGAGTTCACAGGTGGCAGTGAGTAGATGCACCTGAATGCCACACCTGTGGACTCTGATCCTATGGCTGTCGACATTATTCCGAAGGAGCAGGCTGTAGATGAGGAAGAGGAATCCCCAAATCCCTCAAAGTGTGGTCTTTGGGATTCATACTTATTGCCCAAGAAGTAGCCTTGTTTCTGTGACAACCTACAGCCTCTGTGTCAATAAACTGGCCACAGGGAAGGAAATGGAAAACTTTCAAGAGATCAAAACTGGAACAAAATTATTATGCAGCTTACGTCCCAGCTTCCTGCAGTACCAGCCTCACTCTGCTCTTGGCTCCAAGCTGTGGAATCTGAACTTCTAATCTAGTGAACTGACTTCATACATGTTATTTTGCAAAACTAGAAAAATGTTATTTCAGCATATGGCCGTGGAACTGGAACAGGTTATGTATCCATGATATTGGGCTGGAACTTATGGTACTTAGACTCATTTCCCCCTGGGGTTTCTGTTTATTTGAGCTATTAGTTTGCCAGCACCTCTTCTCAGACACAGCAGCTGGGTGAAAAAGGACAGCACACGTCCCTCTGTGATTGGCCCTGAAATGAACTATCACTAAATCGCCTCAGCTAATTCATATTAGAGGGATCAATGGTCATTTGTTTTGCACAAATGGAGAATTTTGCTGTTTATTTCAGTTCAAAACAAAAATTAGTTCTCCTTTTTCTGCTTTGCCCAATTCTCGAGCAGGGGAATTGGCAAGTAACTTGCTGTTGATTGCTTAGCAATGATATTCTGAAAACCTTCCAACACTTGAGAACAGCACCTGTTCAATCATCTGCTTTTGTCTCTGTCTGTCAGTCTGCAATATTATTTAGATCTATGATCACTGTGTGAGAAGCCATGGGCATAAGTCTATATCAAAACTCATTACTGGGGAAAGAGTTGGCACAAAAATAAATTAATATTTCTCACAAACACTGCATTCTCCTTCCAAATATTCATTTCCTTTGTATTGCTCTAATTATTCGCACTGGACTGTCTTCCCTCAACTTGCCTCCATTACTTGGTCATGATCAAAGTGGGAAGTTCTGGCTTGTTTTTCCTGCTGTATATTAAGATATGTATGAAGAAGGTTCTAGACCCATTCCTTCTCTCCAGAGTTGGTGCCTGTCCCACTGAGTTACTTCAAAATTTTGTGTCTATCATATGATATGGATTTTTGGTCTCATAATGCACAGAAGCAGAATTAGGCCATTTGGTCCATTGAGTCTACTCCGCCATTCATTCATTGCTGATCTAGCTTTCCCTCTCAACCCCATTCTCTCACCTTCTCTCCACAACCTTTGACGCTCTTACTAAACAAGAACCTGTCAATCTCTCCTTTAAAAATTCACAATGACTTGGCCTCCATAATTGTCTGTGGCAAAGAATTCCACAGATTAACCACCCTCTGACTAAATAAATTCTTCCTCATCTGCTTTCTAAAGGTATGTCTTTTATTATGAGGCTGTACCCTCTGGTCCTGACTCTCTCCACTAGTGTAAACATCCTCTCCACATCATCTCTATCCAGGCCTTTCACTATTCGATAAATTTCAATGAGGTCCACCTACATCCTTCAGCGAGTACTGGCCCAGAACCATCAAACACCGTCTCACTCGGATGGTTGGCTGTACCACTGGGATGTGCATATTTGCATATTGGTGCACCTGTTTTATATACAAGTCACTCACCAATATTAACATTGATGGTCAGAAAGAGATCCTGGGACTGTCCCATCAACTTTGATAGTTGGATCGTGAGAACTAGATCACCATCAGTATGATATAGGAACAGGAGCCATCTTGATCTTTGCCCAGAACACATTCCCACTCAATCCACTTCTGTTTTGCACAGGGTCCAAAAATCTCTGTCTTGAATATTTTCTTTAATTGACCATGTGGTAATTCCAAAGATTACCTACTGAGTAATTCCAAAGATTACCTTCTCAGTCTTCTGAGTAAAGAACTAAATCTTCTTCAGTCATAATTTGCCACCTCTTTATCCCGAGACAATACTTTTTTGTTCTATACTCTCCATTCAGGAGAAATGGCCTCTTCTGATTTACCTTGTCAAACTCTTTACGTTTCCATTAACTCTTAAAAGGAGATAAAGGTAGAAACTCCCACCACATTTAAAAAGTGCCTGAATATTTACTGAACTACACGGCAATTATCAAGTGATGTAAGGTTGACAAGGTCTCTGTTCAACATTATGGTTAATTTTTACGCAATGATTTTGTTGAAGAAAGTGGGCCATACTTTTGTTCAAGAACATTGATAAGAAAATATCTCAAAAGTGAATGACTGACAACCAATTCAAATGCAGCCTGCAGCCTTGCTGATTAAAGGAGAAATTAAACAGTAAGAAATTAAACATGGTTTGTACCTAAATGATTAAAAAGTCAGACATTCTGGGTACAATGTGGACTATATTAAAGAAAATGTGCAACAAAAAGCAGAATTTGTGACAAGTATTTTGAACAGATGGACTACTGAAATATAGATTCAGTGTGGTTCTTCAAGGGAAACTTTGGGATATGTCTTACTAGAAAGTATTTCCACCATTTATATTTCTTTAAGGCTCACAAAGGTAACCCTGTTGGGTTTGTGATGTTTATCCGAGGTAAGCCAATATGGGACCCACAACCTTGGCACACACGTGCTCTGAATTCCACACATGCACCGTAGGTCATTGGACATGCACCAATAACATCTGGGACTTCCTGAGTTTGTGGTGGAGCTTGAATTTGATGGGGGACTGTGAGTCTGCACCAAATCACTGTCATATACAAATACAATAGTCATCCACTAATTACGTTTTTAAAGGCTCAGGCAATATTCTTTCTGGATGCAGGCACCGATGCCATGGGCACAAATCACCAGCTCAGTTTCTGACAGTTTGGATGGTTACAGAACATTCCGTTGTATGGGGAACTTGGCTAGAATGCTACTCAGGTCGAGTGAATGCTGCACAATGTTGCCACAGGATAAAGTCTGAACTGAAGCAAACTGCAAATAAGTTACGATCAGGGTCATATACAACGTTGCAATCTCGCAGGTGATCACTGTCCGTCCTCCTGCTGAGAGGTGCTGTCAGAGGTGCTTTAACAAATTGCTGCAGGACATTTTGCACAGTGACTGCAGTGCACAACTGGATCTTCTGGTTGTTAACCATTTAAATCCCCTTCCCATTCCCATATTGACCTTGTCCTGGGCTTCCATTGCCAAAGTGATGCCACACACAAACTGGAGGAACAGCACCTCATATTCCGCTTACAACCCAATGGTATTAACTTTGAATTCACCAATTTAAATGAACTACCCACCACTTACCCCTACACCCCCCTTTTCTTACCCCCCACCCCTGTGCAGCACCTGGGCTCACACCAATTTGTCCTTTCCCCCTCCTCCTACATTACTTATTCTGGCTTCACAATATGCAAGTCTTCAATCCATCTACTATATCTCACACCTTCTGCTTTAACCTCTGACTTGTTCCATCTATCTGCCTATCAAAAAATCCCCTCACCTGCCACACTTTGTCCTGTCTCTCCTTTCTCCCAGCTCTCTTTCCCCTTCCCCTAAATCAGTCTGAAGAAGGGTCCCGACCCCAAAATGTCACATATCCATGTTCTCCATAGATGCTGCCTGACCCACTGAGTTACTCCAGCACTTTGTCTTGTACACTGCTCAAGTATTGGAGCGACTATTTAAGGTGGTGGGTAAAGCAACAATCGGATAAACGTCTGTCCTGGACAGTATCAAACTTCTGATCGGAGCTACATTTATCCAGGCGAGAAGCAAGCATGCCATCTAACTTATGCCTTGTTGATAGTATAAATTCCTTGGGAGATTACTTACCACAGAGAACCACAAATATGTAGTTACTGCATTTACATAAGTGATCGATTTTTGTTTCCTGATGAGCTATTCTAGTTTGGAGCCGCCGGGTGTAAAGATCATATAAGTTCCCTGAACGAACTGGAGCTATATTTGATTGTGTGGTGCAGTGTCAGGTATGATGCATTGCACTAATTGGCCTACCTGCGGTTACTATCCAGGGTATGATAATGCACAAGCAAGTTGCCAGCAACGGTGGAACACTGCTCAGTAAGAGAAGAAGAGAGAATAAATGATGTGCTAGATGGGTTTTCTCATTCTTTTTGATTTAGATACTGTTGCTAAGATGTGCTGCGGTGAAATATTTTTGTTTCTGGGTTTAACCACAATCAAATTGAAATCTCTGGACCATAGTTATGATGTGTCTGTAGTCCCAGAGAATGTATCTGCATTGCAAGAAGACTTGGTGTGAGCATTTGGCATGCAGATATGGCTGAGGATCCTCCATCTGCCCAACCTTACCACAGACAGTAGAATCTTTGCTAAACTGCCCATTCTTGCCCTCTCAGGTGAATGTAAACAATTCAATGGCATTATCTGAGCATTGTGTCATTTCTGTTAGAAAGCTTGCTCCATATAAATTGACAATTGCTTTCCTACAAGTAACTACACTTCCAAAGTGTGTAATTGGCTCTGAAGAGCTTTGGGATATCTTGAAATTACGAAAGATATATACGCGAGTTTTTCATTTTCTGTTGGACTAATCTATAGGTTTCTCTTCCCAACATACCAGGATATGGACAAGCAGTTGCTCCTTAAGGTTGCTGCATTTTCCATGCAGGAGATCCTCCACACAGGGCTCTGATATTTCTGGTTTAAAACCGCAACAATGTCGATCCAGGCGATCGTGAACCTGGGGAAACATAACTTAATTACACCCAGGTATTTTCCATATGTCTGTCACATCTTTACTTTAAAGGTACAGCACTATAAAAATGTCTGCCGGTGACGTTGGCTGTTCGCAACTTGCAGATATAGAGATAATTTAATTTAAACTTCATTATGATACCATCAGCAAGTATGGACTGTCAGCCAATGTTACTCCAACTTGCCTTTTTGATCACTACATGCAAACTACATAAAAGAAGGGATGTTCCATCAACATCTAGAGGACTTGACTCAGAGATCTGGATGATGTGCACCAACATATCAAGGCAACTTCATCTAATTGTTCTGCAGGTGTATATTATTATCACAGCCAACAAAGCTAAATTGTCTGAAGAACCTGAATCTGGTGTGATGAAGTAGACTATCATTCTTATAACATGACGAGAAGCAAAAAAGGAAGGCCAAATTCATTTTACAGAATACCTCCCCATCATTCATCAGCAGGACCTTGTGCTTCAGTCACTTGTCACTTTAATTATCAACTTTGTTTCTACTCTGACCATTCGGACTGTAAACTCCTATCTCACCAGGGACTAACTCTACTACAGTTACTGTACCACAATACCGCCCACAATATTTTATTATGGAAAAGAACATGTGATTCTGTTTGTAGTATGTTGGTTGTTTGTTTGTTTGTTTGTTTGTTTTTTGCACAAAGTCCACAGGTATTGCCACTTTTCATTTCACTGCACATCGCGTATGTGTATGTGACAAATAAACTTGACTTGACTTGACTTGACCTCCCTATTATAGGCCTTCTAGATTATTTCAACAAAGCATGTTCTAAGATTGAAGACCTTCATCTTTTAATTGGGGATGTTATGGTGTTCTAGACTCAACGGTGAGTTTAACTGTTTCTGATAATCAGCATTCTTGCAATATTATTCCAGATTTTTAGTATCCCTATCAAATTACTTGTGTAATTTTAGGTAATTATTAGGTGATCATTTTCCAATGTTTTATCGATTCAGGATCAGTTCCTGTGGATTGGAGGGCAGCTAATGTTATCCCACTTTTTAAGAAAGGAGGGAGAGAAAAAACAGGGAATTATAGACCAATTAGCCTGACATTGGTAGTGGGGAAGATGCTGGAGTCAATTCTAAAAGATGAAATAGCGGCGCATTTGGATAGTAGTAACAGGATTGATCCGAGTCAGCATGGATTTACGAAGGGGAAATCATGCTTGACTAATCTTCTGGAATGTTTTGAGGATGTAACTAGGAAAATGGATAATTGAAAACCAGTGGATGTAGTATACCTGGACTTTCAGAAAGCCTTTGATAAGGTCCCACATAGGAGATTAGTGGGCAAAATTAGAGCACATGGTATTGGGGATAGGGTGCTGACATGGATAGAACATTGGTTGGAAGACAGGAAACAGAGTAGAGATTAACAGGTCCCTTTTAGAATGGCAGGCTGTGCCAGTAAGGTACTGCAGGGCTCGGTGCTGGGACTGCAGCTATTTACAATATACTTTAATGATTTAGATGAAGGGATTAAAAGTAACATTAGCAAATTTGTAGATGACACAAAGCTGGGTGGCAGTGTGAACTGTGAGGAGGATGCTATGAGGATGCAGGGTGACTTGGACTGGTTGGGTGACTGGGCACATGCACTTTAATGTGGATAAATGTGAGGTTGTCCATTTTGGTGGCAAGAACAAGAAGGCAGATTATTATCTGAATGCTATCAAGTTAGGAAAAGGCGAAGTACAACAAAATCTGGGTATCCTTGTACATTAGTCACTGAAAGTAAGCATGCAGGTACAGCAGGCAGTGAAGAAAGCTAATGGCATGTTGGCCTTCATAACAAGAGGAGTTGAGTATAGGAGCAAAGAGGTCCTTCTGCAGTTGTACTGGGCCCTGGTGAGACCACACCTGAAGTATTATGTCCAGTTTTAGTTCTAAATTTGGGGAAGGACATTCTTGCTGCTGAGGCAGTGCAGCGTAGGTTCACAAGGTTAATTCCCGGGATGGCGGGACTGTAAGATACTCTAATCTTATGTAAGATTATTAAGGGATTGGATGCACTAGAGGCAGGAAACATGTTCCCTATGTTGCGGGAGTGCAGAACCAGGGGCCACAGTTTAAGAATAAGGCCATTTAGAACAGAGATGAGGAAAAACTTTTTCACCCTGTGAGTTGTGAACCTGTGGAATTCTCTGCCTCAGAAGGCAGTCGAGGCCGATTCTCTGGATGCTTTCAAGAGAGAGCCAGACAGAGCTCTTAAAGAAAGTGGAGTCAAGGGACTTGGGGAGAAGGCAAGAACGGGGTACTGATTGTGGATGATCAGCTATGATCACAGTGAATGGTGGTGCTGGCTCATTCAATCCTCCCTCCCCTTGTTTCTCTGCATCTCAGAACCTGCTTATCTTGAAGTATTCCCAGTACTAATGAAAGGCCATTGATGCTGCCTGAATTGCAGATGATTTTCAGGAACATCTGTTGTTGTTTCAGATTCTTAACATCTACAATATTTTGCTTTTAAGCTTTAACATGCTTAAATGAAGGGGATATTATAAAAGGTAACATCTTTTTAAGGAAGGATTGCTAATATTACATGGACGGATTGACTTAATATTACGAGTGAAATCTAAGCCTGGGACTGAAGATTAGATATCAGTTGATGCCAGCAGTGCCAAATAAATTCCATAACTCAGTCTTCACAAATATGGGTTGTGGCCATATTCCAAACCAAATCACATTCACTCAGGAATCTGAAAACTGACATTAGTAAAGTATATGTTATGAAGAAACCAAAAGAATTTAATGTGTACTAAGTGTCTAGGCCAGATGGGAAAAATCCTAGAATAAGAAGCTCTGTGACCAGGCAGATGTTTTTTTTAGATCTCTCTCCCCATCTGAAGATCCCCACTTTAAAAAATGCCTTTCCATATCTCCTCTGAAAGAAATTAGTTTGTGTCATCACTATTCGATTATCCCAACAAATATTGATGAAATTATTTAATATGTCTAATATTTTTTTAATGTGTAAAGTCACCTTAAATAACCTCCTTTTGTCAAGGATACTGTTTTTGGCAGATGTGGTGGGGATAACAGTCTGTGTGAGATGGAAATGCATATGGTATACAACCTATGGATTTAATATATACAGTATGCCCTTCGGCCCTATTGCCTGTTAAATTGAAAGGCGTCTTCAATCCTTTTATTTCTCGGATTATTTCAAACTCATTTGTCTAATCGCTCATCAGTCATTTCCCAATTTGAATCAAATTGAATTACTAGAGGTTTGCTTCAGCTTAATCCCCTGAAGCCTGGAATCATCCTGTTCAATCTTCCCCCCAGGGTGTGACCTTTTTGGACTTGCATCACAACAATCCACAGATCATTTGAGGATAGAAATGGACATAAAGTGCTGGAGAAACTCAGCAGGTCAGGCAGCATCTCTGGAGAACATGGATAAGTGGCCTAAAAATTTCTGCCTGATCACAGAGTTTAAAGGACATCCACTGACTTTCTTACTGGATTTAGATAGAAAAATGGTTCTTCTGAATTTCCTACTGGATTTAGCATTAAATCTTATATATAAGCATAAGGTTGATCCTAAGTTCTGGTATTATCTGAAAACTCAACTTCTCTACTTCCCTAATGAACCCCTTCCTAATCTTAAGAATGTTTATTCTATTTCTAGTGTCCGACCAACCGTGGCAGCAAGTAATAGGGAACTGGTTCTTGACAGTCCTCCAAAGATTTGATTAATCCTGTGTATCTGGCACACACCATTTCAAACACCAGACAAAATCAAAAATATTCTAAAATATTCACAAACCAACATAAAGGTTTTGCATGTTTAATAGTTTCAAAACAGGAGCTTGATCGGCCTGACGCCGAGGGCCCAACCGCAGGCTACGGGAGCCAAGATCACCCTGTCAACAGAAGGCTCGAGGCCCCCGACAAAGAATGGAGAACAAAGAATGGATGAGATTGGACTTTTTTTCGCCTTCCATCACAGTGAGGAATGTGGAGGAGTTTATGTTAAAATGTATTTTGTGTGTCCTGTTGCTTTTTATTGGTATGACTGTATGTAGGTATGTTACAAAACTTACCTTGAGCGACACTGCAGTTTTGCCACTCCCGGTGTGCGCGACTTTGGCGCCTTTCAGAGGGGGGCGTGTTTAAAGTGCCGTTTTTCTCCAGACAGGGCAAATCGATCCATCTCAGGGGATTTCGTTGCTGAAGAGAAATCGCTCCGACATTTGTATTATGAAGGTATTTTTAAACTACGCTAGATCATTTATTAGCTAGAGAAATATAAAAATCATCTTCTAAAGTCGTGAGCGCAGACAACGGGAAGGATTTAATGTAGGGGATAAAATAAGGTAGACAGTTTATTTTTACACAAAAACGTGCTTCTTAGGAAGCCTTAAATCAAATTTTCATGTTGCGAAAAGGGGACAAAAAAAAAAAAACGGCAGTATTTTACCTGCTGACTGTGGGTTAAATTCACCGCAAACCGCAACGTTCCAATCCACCGCGTTCCACTAAAACCCACTCGCAAGCTGATTTAAATGGCCATTAATTTATGGGAATTAAACACTAAATTCCTTCCATTTGGCCTATAAATTCATGAAAATTAGATTAAAAAATCATGTTATATTGTGAATTATTGTGTGAATGTTATTTGGACACTTAGGCAATTAAAAAATGTTTATCTTTTCTTAAGAAATGGATAGATGTTTAGATCTAGTAATTGAATTTTGTAATTAGCTACAATTAGGTAACTAACTAACTATACGCTTTAATTTCAGGTCATCCAAGTAAGATTGTTTCATATTTGTTTTAGAATGCTTCAATCTATAATAACTGAAAATTTCATTGAGTTCTCTTAATTTTTAAGAAAGCTATGTGCTTTTGACTGTCCTAGATCACAGCTTTTGAGTTAAGTCAACAAGATGCTAATTTCCGAGTATGAAAATGGCCATAACTTTTTTAATACTGAAGATATGAAAGTGAATTAGGTGTCAAATTAAACTTATTTTTATGCTTTATCTGATTGGATAAATTGCAGACTTGATTTTTTAAATCTAAAAATTTTGTAACATTGCTACTGTATGGCAAATGAAATTCCTCGTATGTTGCAAACATACTTGGCTAATAAAGTATGATTATGATTATGAAAATACATTTCTAAAAGAACTGACCTTTAGATAGTATCCTTAATGTAGTAAGACTCCCAAAGAGTTTCAAAGTGGTGTTACCTAAACAATTTGCACAATCTTGGATGATTTAGTCAATGGTAGAACGCCCATGTGGTGGAAGAAAAGATATCTAGAGTTCAGCGTAACTAATGGTATGGTTGCAAATATAGACTGATCAAAAGGCATGCAAGAATTTACTCGGGATCTAAGCATCCTTCCATCTCACTTCCTCTCAGCTTATAACAATAATTTTCTCTTCCTTTTCATCTCTCATATGTTTATCTGGCTTCCCTTGAAATGGAACTGCTTACCTCATCTTACTGCTTGCAGTAGTGACTGCCACATTGTTACCACTCTTTGGATAAAGAAGTTTCCATTGACTTCCTTACTGGATTTAAAGGAAGTCTTATATGACCACAAATGGAAGCTATTAAACTGATCTGCAGAATTTTCAGGGATTAATTAGACGCAGGCTGCTTTATTGACCTATAGAAGCAGAAAAGTCACCAGAAGCTTGGATATATGAAATTGATGATAATATCCAAAGAGGGTTGCTGTATTATTACCCCTAGCTCAGTATATCAGCTTTTGAGTGTTTCTACTACCTGAAGCTTGGAATGTCCCAATGCTTTCCTCACTGGCATGCCACCACACACTCTCCATAAACTCAAGCTTTTCCAAAGTTCTACCCTAGTTCTGTGATGAATGAACAGGCCTGTGTGTCAAAATTTTCCTACCTTCAAACTGTTCCAGTTTATGCATCTTGTGTGGACATGATTTTTATTGTTCCACCTTGGGGCAATTGACAGAAAAAAACGATCAAACTTATGGCAGGATTTATGTGCTGAATTGAGGTCCTTAACCTTGCCTCGGGTCTCTTTTGCTTGGATTCTCTTTCCAAATAATAAAATTCTGAGAAGCGGTCAATCAGAAATTCTCCTTAAATTGACATTGATTGACACACTTAAAATCAGTTACAGGTATGGATGGAGAAATGGCAGATGGAGTTTAATCTGGGCAAATGTGAGGTGTTGCACTTTGGGAGGTTGAATGTAAGAAGAACGTATACAGTTAATGGTAGGACCCTTAACAACATTGATGTTCAGTGGGATCTTGATGTTAAAGTCCATAGCTCCCTGGAAGTAGCAACACAAGTAGATAGAGTGGTAAAGAAGACATATGGTATGTTTGTCTCCATGGGTGAGGGCATTGAGAGTAAGAGTCAGGAAGCCATGTAACAGCTTTATAAAACTTTGGATAGGCTGCATTTGGACCAGGAGAGGTTTACCAGGATGTTGGCTGGATTAGAGCGTTTTAGCTATAAGGAGAGTTTGGACAAATTGTCTACTCTGGAGTGACGGAGGCTGAGGGGAGAACCAATAGGAATTTATAAAATTAAGAGATTAGTCCATCAGAACCTTTTGTTCAGGGTGGAAGTGCCAAATCCTAGCTTTACGGTAAGAGGGGGAAATTTTAAAGATGTGCAGGGCAAGCTATTTTACACAGAGAGGGGTGGGTGCTTGGAATGCATTGCCATGCATGGCGGTTGAAGGAGATATAATAGGGGCATTTAAGAGGCTTTCAGATAGGCACATGAACATGCAGGAAATGGAGGTATCTGGATCATGTGCAGGTAGAAGGTATTCATTTGATTTTTATATAGTGTTCAGCAGAGACATTGTGGGGTGAATGGTCTGTTCCTGTGCAGTATTGTTCTATATCCTAAAATAAGCGATGAGACCAAAAAATGTGTAATAAAAGGGATGAATCATATCATTCTTCAATAGAAGTCATTTGTGTTATTATATGTCTTGCAGACTGCAGGGAATCTGACAAGTTATTAATTGTGGCTTAATGATAACATTTCTCGTCACATGCAAGGTTGTGGTTAAAGTCTTATCAAGTGGATTTGAGAGTGCAACATCTTGGCTTCTACAATCCCAAGAAAGGAGCATTCTGGCAGGGATGTTCTATCTCAACTGAAATGTTAAAAAGAGACTTGTTCTCCTAATTCAGATGGACATGCAAATCTATGCTGAAGAACAATAGGAAAGCTTATCATTAAGCAGGAAAGGGTGCTGAAAAGATTCACAAGGTTGTTACCGGGATTGGAGGGCTTGAGTTATAAGGAATCTGGATAGGATTTCATCCCTGGAGCATTGGAGACTATGACGTCCTTGGGTCATGGAATAGAATTGAGCAGAACAAACATGGAATTGGGCAGCACTATGATGCAGCTGGTAGAGTCGTTGCCTCATAGCACCAGAAACCCTGGTTTAACCCTAACCTCTGGTGCTCTCTGTGTGGAGTTTGCATGTTCTCCATGTGACCACTTAGATTTCCTCTGGTTGCTCTGGTTTCCTCCCACATTCCAAAGATGTGTTGGTCTTCAGGTTAATAGGCCTCCATAAATAGCCCCTTGTATATAAGTAGATGAGAAAGTGAGATCACATAGAACTGGTGTAATTGAATGGTTGGCATGGACTGAGTGGGCTAAAGGGCCTGTTTCCGTGCTGTATCTCTATACGAAACTATGAAAAGGGCTCTTTGGTCCAAACTCATGCCAAACATGATGCTTGTCCATGCTAATGCCATTTGCTTCTATCATTATTTTCACACAGAGGATGGTGCGTACATGGAACGATCTGCCAGATAAAGTGGTAGAGGCAGCTATAATTCCAACGTTTAAAATGCATTTAGACTGGTACAGGGATAGGAAAGGTTTAGAGGGACACAGGTCAAATTCAGGCAAATGGGACTATCTTAAGTAGGCATCTTGGTTGGCATGGTCGAGTTGGGCCAAAGGTCCACTTTCCCTTCTGTATACCTCTATGATTCCATACATTCTCACATTATCCTGGCCTTTATTCATTTGACGGCATCACTTAAAAATTGCTGTCTGTGAGAGCATGCTGTATGCAACTCACCTCCTATGCTCTCTACATTACAAAGTGACTACACATCACAAGGATTTCTTTGGCTACAAACACATTGGGATGTCATGAGGTTGTGAGGGGTATTGTAGAATTGCAAGTTTTTTCCCATAGTTCCACTGAAATCCTCTGATTCCATTAACTGTTCCTGGCAGCATGTGTTGACAAATGTAATCCTACAGGAAGTGCATCCTGACCGTGGGCTCATGCTCACATTGATGTCCAGGAATTGAAGAGGACAAGAAGCATTAGGGTGCCAGTGAATTGAAGCAGTCCCTATATTGGGTGGCACAGTGGCAAACCGAATAAAGTCACCGCCTTGCAATGCCAGGGGCCTGGGGTCAATCCTGCCCTGAGATGCTGTCTGTGTGGAGTTTGCACATTCCGCATGTGTTCGCATTGGTTTCTCCCTGTTTTCTGGTTTCCTCTCACAGACCAGAGCTATGTGGCTGGGTAGGTTAATTGGCCACTGTAAATCGTATCTTGTTAGTAGACAAGTGGTAGAATTTGAGGTTGGGGGAATAAAAAATAGAATTAATGCAGGATTATTGCAAGTAGTCAATGGGCCTATTTCCATTGTGTATCTCTCTGTGACTTGGTGAGCAAACATTTGGACATGAAGATTGTTGTTTGAGAGAGAGAAGTCGCCCCACTCTGTCATGTTCCTTAAGTCTTAAGGTGGAGGACCACTGCAATAGGAGGAAAAGGCAAGTTCTGAGAAGAGGCAATTACTTATCTTTCCATAAGTAAAAGTACAGTTAATGTTCTGCTGCCCATTCAGAAGGAGCTGGCTCCTCAGGGATCCATGGGGAATAGACTCTGTGGAATATGTAGGCGGTCTGGATCATGACCACAGGCAGCTTGGACAAGAAGTGAATACTGCACACAAATTCATAAAGATAATGTATAAATTGGAAGAATACCTTTACCAAGACAGCGGAGGCGGGAAGCATCTTAAATTCTCTGATTAAATTTTAGGCAAGGGGACTGTGGCAACTTGAATAATTAGATAAAAACATTCTCTGTGGGGAAAAGCATGTGCTTTTCATCATTTGTTGTTTTAACATCAGGTTCACATTTAAATTATCAGGAAAGTTTGTTTCAATGTTTGGTCACGGTAATTATTGTCTGCTATGTAGAGTCTTGACTAATCAGTAAATTGTTTCCAGGCTAAGGCTTTTATTAAAACTACTTAATGAATCCCAGCAATAACACAACAGCTGCATTTTCAGTCTTGCTCTGCAACTTTTTTAGTTCCTAATACCCGTATCAGTCAGCAGTGTCTTTGTGTTGTTATTTGGCAACAGCTACAAAAAAACCTTGTTACTGTGCATCTCCGTGGTTTATTTATGTATTTGACCGTGTTATGTTGGGCTAATATCCAACCAAAGACTGAATGGAGCAGTGGTGGTAAACCTGGAGAAATGAGTTGGCACTATTGGCACTACCAACTTCCAATGGGCAAGCTATCATTTCATACTGCCTTCTTCAATACATAAGTCTAAACTCTGAACCTTGAATGTTGTCCATACTGGCTTGTTATCCTGAAGAAAGCTGAGGATAGTGTCTGGATCCTGAAGGAGTTAGAATTCAAAATCAATTATTTTCTAGTCCCACCTATAATTCCTTTCCTCTACGCCGATGTGGAACTGGCACACCGACAACTCCATATGGAGATGGAAATCTCATCCCCTTGCATCATCTTGATGCCTCCAAAGGTTTGCACGATTCTGAAACTTTTTTTTCAAAGTGCAAGTTATGATCTTAATTTCTTTAACTCACCGGTACTATTTCTAGTTTGGGATCAGCGGTGGCAAAACCTCCTGTCCTCGAACCAGTTAGGGATTCTCTTTCTGTTCTCAGGAGTCCAGCTGAGTTTTCTTCTAATGGACAATGGCTACGAAAGTGATCAGAGTGACCAGAGTGTATTTCGGACCACAATAGCAAACCCCAAATCACCATTCATTAGCAGATAACTGGAGACTTGGCTGAATTTCTTGATGAAGATCCTAAGAGGCAAACAAATTGGTAGGTGCCCAGAACACACTGCCAGGGAGGGTGGTAGTAGCAGATCTGGTAGTAACGTTCAAAGGATATTTAAGCAGTCTCATGCAGGGAATGGGGAGAGGAGAATAATGTGCTGGCAGATGGGGTTAGTTTTAGTTGGTATTGTGATCAGCAGAGAAATTGTGGACCAAAGAGTCTGTTCCTGCAATGTACTCAGTAATAGTTTAAGAAAGATTGTGCATTCTTACTGGTGCTAACCACTGAAATTGTCACAACTTAAAAAAAACCGAGATTAGTGAATTGTCTATATTGCTCTCGGACAACTGAGGGTATCTGTGTAAATGTGTGAATTGAAGCCACGTGTTAATGGTTTTCCCGTTTGGTAATGTGGTGGATGTGATAGATTATCAAACTAGAAACCCAAAATATTGATGAGAAGATGTTTTTGAATTGAATGCAATTAATTAAATGCATGGAATTATAAAGCGAGTTTCATTAAGGTGACCATAAAACTATTGGATTGTGTTCTGGCTCACCAATGTTCTTAATCTGCTGTCTTTAGCTGGTTAGCCCACATATGATGCCAGATCCAACAAAACGATTGACTCATTTCAGGAATAATTAGGGATGGACTATAAACATGGGCCGTGCTAATGCTGTTCATGTTTCATTAGTATGTGGCAATGTGCATGACACATTTGTGTTAAAACAGCTTACTTTCTGCATGTGTAAGAGTTAATGCAAATGTGTAATGACATATTTGTCTGAAATATATTGTCATGTATTAATGAGTTTGTGTCAGAGTGTCAATCTGTATGAATAAATACTTGAATGTGTGCTATTACAAAGATAGTACTATTTCAAAGATAGTTTGAATCATCTTTCAGGTGCATCTATAAATCATACTACTATTCCAATCACAATGTGGATCATTGATATTGTATTATTTTTCACCACATCTTCCTGCATTGTTTTGAATCTGCAGGAAGGATTTTCACAAGATAGAGATGCGCAAGTGTTATAATTGAGGCAGAGATTTGTTACCCAACTTCCTGCTGCCTTTACGATCACCTTCCTGTATGAAGGTAGACAAAAATGCTGGAGAAACTCAGCGGGTCAGGCAGCATCTATGGAGCGAAGGAATAGGTGACGTTTCGGGTCGAGACCCTTGTTCAAACTGATGTGAGGGGTGCAGTGGGGGGTGGGGGGTGGGGCGGGAAGAAGAAAGGAAGAAGCGGAGACAGTAGGCTGTGGGAGAGCTGGGAAGCGGAGGGGAAGGAGGGAGAAAGCAAGGGCTACCTGAAATTGCAGAAGTCAATGTTCATACCGCTAGGGTGTAAACTACCCAAGCTACTCCAATTTGCGGTGGGACTCGCTCTGGCCATGGAGGAGGCCCAGGACAGAAAGGTCGGATTCGGAAGGGGAGGTGGAGTTGAAGTGTTGAGCCACTGGGAGATCAGGTTGATTAATGCAAACTTAGCGGAGGTGTTGGGCAAAGCGATCGCCAAGCCTGTGATTGGTCTCACTGATGAGGAGCAGTTGACTCTTGGTGAGTCCACACCTGGAGTATTGCGTACAGTTTTGGTCTCCTAATCTGAGGAAAGACATTCTTGCCATAGAGGGAGTACAGAGAAGGTTCACCATACTGATTCCTGGGATTTCATAGCAAAAGGATTTGAGTATAGGAGCAGGGAGGTTCTACTGCAGTTGTACAGGGTCTTGGTGAGACCACACCTGGAGTATTGTGTACAGTTTTGGTCTCCAAATCGGAGGAAAGACATTCTTGCCATAGAGGGCATACAGAGAAGGTTCACCAGACTGATTCCTGGGATGTCAGGACTTTCATATGAAGAAAGACTGGATAGACTCGGCTTGTACTTGCTAGAATTTAGAAGATTGAGGGGGATCTTATAGAAATGTACAAAATTCTTAAGGGGTTGGACAGGCTTGATGCAGGAAGATTGTTTCCGATGTTGGAGAAGTCCAGAACAAGGGGTCACAGTTTAAGGATAAGGGGGAAGTCTTTTAGGACTGGTATGAGAAAAAAAAAAATCATACAAAAAGAGTGATGAATCTGTGGAATTCTCTGCCACAGAAAGTAGTTGAGGCCAGTTCATTTGTTATATTTAAGAGGGAGTTAGATGTGGCCCTTGTGGCTAAAGGGATCAGGGGGGTATGGAGAGAAGGCAGGTACCGAGTTGGATGATCAACCATGATCATATTGAATGGCGGTGCAAGCTCGAAGGGCTGAATGGCCTACTCCTGCACTGATTTTCTATGTTCTATGTTTCTATGTTTGACACCTAGAACAGCGAATGCAATAGATGAGGTTTGTGGAGAACCTCTGCCGCACCTGGAAAGACTGCTTGCATCCTTGGATGGAGTCGAGAGGGGAGGTTTGCTTTCTCCCTCCTTCCCCTCCCCTTCCCCTCCCCTTCCCCTCCCCTTCCCCTCCCCTTCCCAGTTCTCCCACAGCCTAGTGTCTCCGCCTCTTCCTTTCTTCTTCCCCCCCTCCCCCCCCCCATCCCCACATCAGTAAGAGGAAAGGTCTTGACCCAAGACGTCGCCTATGTCTTCGCTCCATAGATGCTGCCTCACCCGCTGAGTTTCTCCAGCATTTTTGTTTACCTTCGATTTTTCCAGCATCTGCAGTTCTTTCTTAAACCTTCCTGTATGATGCAATTTTCATGCTTAATTTGTACTTCCTTCAACCGAATGTAATTAGTGCTCTATTGTGTTTCTTGATGTTAAATGTCCTTCATGAGTACAAGCTGTTATCATCCTCACTAGGCTTGTAGGTGGCATGGCCTAACTGCAGACACCATGGTGAACATTGTAGGGTGCAGACCAGTGGTGGGATGTCGTTTTCCTGGCAATATAAGAATCGCCATCATAAAAAAAATTACCTCCCTGGATGTGTAAGTTTGTTAAAGAAATGTGGAAAAATTAGCTCCACCCATAAAACCGGACCTTACCTGCAAGAGGAAATCAAAGAGAGCTAGCCTGCCCCACTCAGAGCGTTTCACACCGAGGCAGGGCACAGTGTGATTTCCATGAGCCTCGTTAGTATCGCATTCCTGTCGCAGCATTGCCTGGTACTGAGACCAGCTCAGTACAAATGAATTTTGGTCATTGTTGGGATCGTCCACATGTTGAATGTCTGCATCCCACCAAACAACAGGCCTAACATCTCCATTTGTGAACTTGTACGGCAGCAGATCATCACTAAATTTTCTAGCTACAACAGGGAGACTCCGGTTTAGACCCAGCACTCTGTCCAGATGAAAAGCTATGATTTCATTGAGGTCACTGGGTCGTTTTATCAGACCACACATTCCTTGTTGACAACACTCCATGAGGTCATCAATGGGGGATTGAAGGTTGAGGCAAACTTTCATTACTTGTCCATGTCCTGGTATCCGCGCCTTTGCAATCACTGAACCATTAGTCAACAGTTTCATCTTCTCACCATCATTCGAATCAAACCAGTGAGCAGAATCCTTATGGAGCCTACCACACCTTCCTGCATTGGAAATTGGTAAGCTCGTTTCAACACTGTTACGGATCTTGAGCTCAGATGCCCATCGGTTCACCAATGAAGTACCGTCTCTCTCACTTTTCCCACTGTTCAGCAAGGAAAAATCTGACTTCATCATCTTTTCCCTGTG
The DNA here is from genome assembly GCA_963514005.1 of Raja brachyura. The sequence continues at coordinate 77,181,540 of OY740784.1, forward strand.
AAGGGCTTTGTATTCATTCTCTCCAATTATTTCAGTAAGCTTTCCATCACTTTGAGAAAATTTTAACCATGCAAAAGCCTTTTTAGTATCATTGGTGGACTGAATATCTGTACAGCATTGAATTTGTGGAAAGTGTGCCTTCTTTATTACGGACATATAATTCAAAGTAGAAGATACTTTGGACAGATGCCCAGGATCCTGAGAACCTGCTGTGATCCCATTAGACTTAGAAACTTGAAAAATGCCATTTTCAACCAAGGTTTGAAAGCGTATAGTGGGAATCCTTGAGGAGTCTTCAGCCTGGTTGACTTTCTGCCTCCAGCTTTTCCAAACCATAGGCAGCATCATCTTTCTACTTTTCAGCCTTCCTCTCAGAAGCTTTCTTCTATCTTCTGATATGCTGGCTGCTTCAGGCATTTCTCTGTTGCCCTTCTCTTGAGTTGGTTCTGCGAGATTGTGTGGCATATCACTGGACTGCCATCTTTTTAGATGCCTTTTTTCCATTGGTAGTAATTTGTCATGTCTGTAGAAGCTATTTGTTTGCTTGGGGATGGAGCCAGTGTTTCTCCACAGTATTTTCTGAGTCAATTTTCCATATAACTGGCTGGATGCTTGATAATCAAGCCCAGATACGCTGTCATCGAAATGAAATGAAGGAAAAATGTTTATTGCCGCCATGGATAGGGCAGCAAAGAAACAACAAGCAACCGCTCGTTTCATCCTTAACTTTTTCGTCAATGAAAATCTGGATACCTTTATGGAGAGACAATGAAAACAATAATTCAGCCAAATGTGGATCACTGCTTCACAAAAATCCCATTCCACATTACCACAAGCTAGCGAATAGGATTGCCGGAAAAAGCATGGGTTTGAAATATTGGGTTTAACTAGTTTTCTCTGTCTTCTTACTTTAACTTGGTTTAAAGGTACAGCATAGATACAGGCCCTTTGACCCACCAAGTCAAAGCCGGCCATCAATCACCTACTCTTGACCTGATATCTCCAGGACTTCAGTTTATAGTTCTAATTTTTAGCATCTGCAGTATTTTATCTATAAATTACATGTTGATCATGTTGCCTAACTGACCTAGTCCCATTTGCCCACACTTGGCCCATATCCCTTCAAACCTTTGCTATACATATTCCTGTCATATATTTTAAATTGTACCCACCTATCACTTTATCTGGGAACTCGTTCCATATTCACACCATCATCTATGTGAAAAAGTCACTTCTCAGGTCCTTTTTAAATCTTTCCCCTCTCACCTTAAATCTATGGCTTCCAGTTTTTACAGTTTAATGATGTCCTTTTTAAAGCAGGGTGACCCAGAGCTGTACACAGTACTCCAAATGTGTCTGGTACAATTGTCTCAACTAGCACTCAATATCGTGACTGATGAAGCCGAGCTAACCAAATAACCTCCTCACCATCATGTCTATCTATCTGTGTCTTCACTTTCATGGAATTATGTACCTGCACCCCTAGGTCTCTCTGTTCTACATCACTCACTTGGGGTCTACCATTTAAGTCCTTCCCTAGTTTGTCTTCCGAAATGCAACACCCTGCACTTATCTGAATTAAACTCCATCTACCGATCATTTGCCTAGTTATCAAGGTTCCATTGTACTCTTAGATAACCTTCTTCACTCCACTATACCATCAATTTTATTGTCATCTGCAAACTTACTAACCATACCATCTACATCCACATACAAGCTGTTATATAATGAACAACAGTGAACCCAAAAGGGATCCTTATGGCACACCATTCATTGTAGACATCCAGTCTAAAAAATACAATCCTCTGTCTCTTACTATCAAGCCCATGTTTTATAGTATTGGCTAACTGGCCTTGGATCCCATGTGATCTAAACTTCCAGACTTACCTGCCATGTGGTATCTTCTCAGAGACAATGTCTACCACATTGCGTTCTTGGTCACCTCTTCAAAAAACTCAATCAAATTGGTGAGATCTATTTTTCATGCACAAAGCCATGACGATGAGTCCTAAACTCCTCTGGACTTTTCCTCATGGCATCAAGCATAACTTCCTAGAGTTCCTTAGTATCCATATCTCTCTCCATGGTAAATACAGATGAGAAATATTCATTTAACACCTCATCCATCTGTTGGGGCTCTACACATAGACAACCTCTTTGATCTTTAAGGGGCTCAATTCTCTCTGTAGTTACTCTTTTGCCTTTAATACACTGTGAAATCTCTGGATTTTCTTTGAACTTATTTGACAAAGCTAATTCTTGTCCTTTTTTGCCCTCCTGATTTCTCTCCTGTGTACTTTTACACCCTTATACTCCACAAAGGATTACCTTGATTGCAGCTGCCTGAACTTGATATGCTGAATGTCCTCTTTTTCTTGGCCAGAGTCTCAATATCTCTTGTCATCCAGGGTTCTGCGTTCCTGTCAGCCTTGGAATCAGTTTGAAGAGGGGTCCTGAATTGAAACATTGTCTATCCATTGCCTCCACAGATGATGCCTGTCCTGTTGAGTTACTGCAGCATTTTCTCATAGCATCATTGAGCAAAGAAACAGACCTTTTAGTCACATGCCAACCAAGATTCCCCACTCCCACCTGCCTGGGTTTGGCCTATAACCCTCTAAATATTTCCAATCCAAGTACCTGCCCAAATGTCTTTGTGTTTTGTTCAAGATTCCAGCATCTGCAGTTCCTTATGTCCCTGCTACCTTTCACTCGAATGGGAATATGCTGGTCTTGAACACTCCTTATTTCAAGGCCTCCCATTTGCCAGACAACCCTTAACCAGCAAACAGCATTCCCCAACCAACTTTTGAAGGTTCCTATCTAATTCCATCAGAATTGGCCTTCCCCCATCATAACACTTAATGTTTTGAACATACAAATTATTTAAAACATATTTAAAATAGATGATCTCTGGTCTCAAAGTGCTCACCCTTTAGTTAATACACTTTAGTCACTTGCCCTACAAGAGGAAGTCGAGTTTTAGCTCTCTACTAGACGGGCATCTACATATTGATTGAAAATAAATTCTGAATACTTGATGGCTGGTATGGGCACAGTGGGGCAAAGGGACTGTTTCTGTGTTCTAACACACTGGTATGTGAGAGGCTGCAGAGAGTAGTGGATTCAGCCTGGTCCCTCACATGCACAGCCCTTTTCCCCCCATCAGGTTCAGGTTCAGCTACTTTCCAACATGAACCTGCACCAACCGTAATCCTCAACAACAGAACACTACTATCCAACTCTTGCACTACTGTGTATTTTATTGTTTCTTCTGTGTTTTTTGTTTTTTTAAACTATGTTTTTGCACCTATGTTTTGTCTGCACTTATTTCCTTTAGAAATTTTAAGTGTACTTTCTGCATATTTATTTTTTGTGTGTCTGAGTCTATATGCCTGTGATGTTGCTGAAGGCAAGACATTTCATTACACCTGTATCTCACTGTACTTGCGCATATGACAATAAACCAAGTTGACGTGACTTGATTTCAGTAGGGTTCAGTTCCTGTGCCAATTGCATATAAAAACAATCCATGCACAGCCATATTGCTATCTATATTATTAAAAGTCTGATCTTGACCACTTCCTGTTGTTCTGTATATTGATTTTAGAAAAAACACTGCCACCGTGATGGTTGATATGCAAATTAATTCAGGTGGGGTGCATCTTTTCAATATTTAACTGGAGATAAACATAGTGAATACATGGCTGAATGTTAGATGAGTGTTCCAACAAACTAGAAACAATGAAAGCGCTAATGGAGGCAGCATCGAGGTAGAGATGGCATAATTGGTTTAAATGGAAGCTTACTCCATGTTTGTAGATGATGTCGCTGATTGGTGTGACGGAACAAAGAAGATGAAGGATAAATCATTGGAAACATGGAGGCAAAGAGTATTATTTTGATGTTTGCATCATTATGTAGTCTCTCTGATGAAGCACCACTTACTCAAAACAAATTGAAGTCCCAAACTAGATTAAATGCTCAAGCCCAGGATTGGAGCCTGAACCCAAAACTGTTCTGATGAAGGGTCTTCAGACTGAACCATTAACCCCATTTCTCTTTGTATTGATACTCCCCGACCTCTTGATTATTTCCAGCATTTTCTGTGTTTATCTTGACCCAAAACACTTTTCTGCCCAGGCATGAGTACTTGTCCTGAGGCAAAATTATATTTCAATTTTGATTCATGCACCAAGTGTTAAGTCATGTTAACACTTGCAAGAGTGCCAGATGTCATCCAGTGACAGCACTCTTGCCTGAGTCAAAAGCTTGTGGGTTCAATTCCCACCCAAGAAATATGTGGCATTTCAATGTAGTACTGAGGGAGCCCTGAACTCTTGGAGGTGATGATGAGATATTAAACCCAGCCTCCATCTGCTCTTTCAGGTGAATGTAAACAATTCCATAGCATTAACAAAGAAGAGAGTGAAGCTAGTTTCAAGTTCTGGCAAATATTTATACTTTAAATAAGGCTATTTTTATTTGCAAATTGATACCAGATTTGCAGCAGTTTCATTTAAAAAATGTGTCACTGGCTGCTTTGAATGTCCTTATATTGCACAAGGCAGTACATTAATGCAACTTTTTATTTCTTCACACATCTAACTTTAACTTTGCGACATGATTTTAACATTCACTGTCCACATGCTGGGACTTGAGATGATAGTCCAGGGTCGGATTTCAGAGAATCCAGCCAAGGACTATGCATTGTGAGTCTCTACCTCAATTCACAGAAATATTTTTCCTTGGATAAATAGAGCTGTCCGTTTTTGTATTTAGAAAAATAAATTAGAAATAAATCACCTTGATACTGTAAGAGTAATGAAATCATACCATTTCTCCTCAGGAATTACAATTCTCTCAAATATATCTTCTGCATTGGTGTTAAAAGTCCTTCATTCAACATCGTATCTTCTATCAATCCATTCATGAGGTGCCCTAAGCAGGGATTTACTGCTTTTTTCCTCTTGTGTGCAGCAGTAGCAATTTAATAAGAAACTTGAGCTATTTTACACTAAGCCAGTTATTTTTGGTATCAGTGTTTTGGCATCACAGATCCTTCTGTGCAACTTTTCACTTTTTTTTAGTTAGAGCAGGTAATCTTCTTTTCTACCTTAACAGGAATGATTCAATACAAACTATTTCTTCAGTTGCTTCAGCTGCAATTTACTTCTGAAGAGCAGCAGCGGATGATGAAAAGCTCCTAGGTTTTCATAAAACACCACTATTCCTGGAAGCTGTTTAATAAACATCACTTGCATTTCACATCTACAATGAAAGGAGCCAGCAGAAAGATGGTTAAAACTATCCATGTATCTCCTCCCCTTTTAGGGAGGCCCGATTATAAGCAGAAGATCATTTCAAAGTAAAAGTTGTATTTCCATGTAAAGGTCTGCTGCCATGAGAAATATATTGCTAATTTTCATCAGGAAGTCAAAGTATTTAATATTCATGCAGAAAAATAATCCCAACTATTGTTCAGATTGGGCTAGAAATTAAACCAGACTGATTTTGGGGTGTTTGGTGGGTTAAGAGTATACACTTCACAGACTGGAATGATGAGGATTGAAACTCTCCATGTCACGCTATCGTTTTAATATGGAGACATAAGAGATTGCAGATGCTGGAATCTAAAACAAGTAATAAACTGCTGGAGGAATTCAACAGGCCAGGCAGCATCTGTGTAGGTATCAGTCATGACCCCAAAAATTGAATGGCCTTTTGCCTACGCAGATGGAGTCTGGCCCGCTCAATTCTTCCAGCAGTTTGTTTCGGCTATCATTTTAATATCCCTCGAGAAGCATCAAGAGCCCTCCAACCATTTAACACAACACACAAAGTACCCAAAGACTGTTTCAGAGTACACAGACAATACCTCTCCTTTGCCCTTTCTCAATTCAACAGTGACAGATGTCTCACGGAAAATGTGGTCTGAACACCACATGAAAAATAGGCAAATTCTGGCCGGTTACATGTTCATGTACACACGAGAGTTTATGAACTCAGGAATATTTAAATATTGTAAATTATAAATAACCCAGAATACTAGCCTGAGTTCATTGAAACCACTACTATGCCCCAAACAATTCTCAGTCAAATGTGTTAAACAGATGCCACTATGATGGCCAATCCTTTGTACTTGCAAACGGCAGCTTCTGTGATAGCTGAAAATAAAACTGGAGTAAGCATTATTTGTGAAAGAAATTTCACGGTAGTGTAGTTTAGTTTAGAGATATAGCGTGGAAACAGTCCCTTCGGCTTTCCGAGTCCGCACCGACCAGCGATCCCCACACATTAGAACACTATCCTACTCACACTAGGGTCAATTTACACTCCTATACCAGCCAATTAACCTACAAACTTGTACGTCTTTGGAGTGTGGGAGGAAACCGAAGATCTCGGAGAAAACCCATGTGGTCACGGGGAGAACGTACAAACTGCTACAGACAGCACCCGTAATTGGAATCGAACTTGGGTCTCCGGTGCTGCAAGTGCTGTAAGGCAGCAACTCTACCGCTGCACCATCGTGCTGCCCCTAGGTCTCCAATGAAATCTTAAGGCATTGTTTATTAATTTCTGTACCACTTAAAGAATTCAGATAAAGGAAGGTATTTGTTAAGAGATTTGCAGTCAGCTAAAATAAAGGGATAAACTCTTGTTCAAAATTAGAACAAGAAATTGGTAATATTGCTGAATGAAATTCTGAAGTGGGATGCTGTTTCTGATTATGCAACATATCATCCATTCAAATGGATCTTAGTTGATCCGGTCTGGGTCTGTGTAACCATTTCCTTTGTTAAATATTTTTGAGAATATTGAAGCTGGAAAAGGCCATTTGTCCTCAAGCATAATTCACTATTCCTGCTCTTAGGAATTGGAAGGAAATTTCTCTCTCTCCAGTTCTGTGGGTTGTGAGATGGGTTGGTTTAGTTTAGTTTAGGGAAACACGCCCTTTGAGTTTGCATTGACCAGCAATCACCTTACACTAACACTATCCTACACACTAGGGACAATTTACAATTTTTACCAAAGCCAATTAACCTACAAATCTGTACATCTTTAGAATGTAGGAGGAAACTGGAGCTCCTGGAGAAAATCCACACAATCACAGGGGAACTGTACAAACTATCTATAGGCAGCACCCGTAGTCAGGATCAAACCTGTGCCCCTGGCGCTGCAGGGCAGCAACTCTACCACTGCACCGCCATGCTGACCTTTCTGGTCGATGAAACCAGTGAGGAGCATACTGCATGTGGAACAGGAGATGTTTGATGGGTGTGGGTGAGGGAATACATTTGGAAGTAATCCACTCCTTCTGCTGTTTATGTCGGACTAGGTATAATCTGATGAATAGTCTTGTGATTGTCAACGTAGTTCCAAATTCTGTGGCTTGGGGATGCCGCTGGATTCAGCAGATTCTACACCAACACTTCCAGTAGGGTGAACTCATGTTTTATGTTTTATTTACAGTGTTAAGGAAGTCCAGGACTTTCCAGGATGGGGGAGTATCTCTCACATTAGGGCACATGTGCGGTGGAGCTGGCAATCCTGGGCTTGTCCCTGCAACTCAGTCCAGGTCTTCAGAGGAGGAGGCTTGGCGATCTCAGGCTTCTCCCTGCAGAGTTCACCCTTGACTTGAGAGGAGGCATTGGCGATCTCAGGTTTATCCTGGCAGCTCAACTTTGGGCTTGTAGAGGCAGCGCTGGCAGTCTCTGGGTTATCCTGGCAGTTCAGTTTTTGCCTCTGAGTGTGGGCGCAGTCCCTCATTGTCCTTGAGCAGGTTTAGGCACTAGGTCTCAGGCTTGCCCCGGCCACTCAGTCTTAGTCTCAGTAGAGGTTCTGGCTATCTAGGGATTCTTCTTCGGCAGCCCAATCTTAACCACACAGTGGAGCTGGTGATGTTGGGTTTGGCCCAGCGGCTCTGTCTTCCTCAAATTTTCTTTCTTCTTTCCCTCCTATGGCTAGAAAGCTTGTGTTCTACGGAGTAGGCTGACATGGTTCAGGTTGCCAAACCAATATCAGCTAATTGGATCCAACTGTTACCAATCATGCTGGGGATTGGTCTCTCCTGGCTGTCGAGCCAGTGAAAGGATCAGAGCGGCATCCAAGGGAGAGAGCATTGTTGCAATATTCAATTTAGCCATTGTTAGTGTCACAGTGAACTTCAGGACCGTATGTCAGGTGTTGTGGTTTGGACTGTAGATCAGGAAGGGTTCTTGGGTCAGATGATATAGTGATGGAAACTGGAGGGCTAATGTGACTTGTGATCCATGGGAATGGGTGATGGCAGAGTAAGGAGTGATGACTGGTGTTGAAGCATACACATCATGTTCATCATGTCTGGTTTAGACTTGAATAAATGATTCCTCAATTATCCCTGCACACTTTGGTAGCTGGTACACTAACGTGCTACCACTTCCTGAGTGCCTTGTGATCAGAACAACATCTAAAAAAATGGATACATTTCTTAAATTACTAACCAATGGCTTGGTTGTCCTGTACTTAAATATTTTAAATTCCAAATAGTAGATTTAGTGAAACTGGTATTTAGCCTCAAATAGTTCTCAAACAAATGAGCTAAACAGATACCTACTACACATATTTTATAATGACTGAATCGCTATATTCGTATTGCTTTATATTTGCATCTTTTATGATAGGTATAGAGGAAACTGGTTGTGAAAGTGGTTGAGTTTGCTTTGTGAAATTCTGAAACAAATCATTTCTGATAATTATGTAGCAGTCCATATCCAACAATATCCAGTTTGGCTCTGCTGTTTCATTTCCTTTGCAAAATCCTTTAGAGAATATAAGTGCATGGGAAATAGACACAAAATGCTGGAGTAACTCAGCGGGACATGCAACATCTCTGGATAAATAGAATGGGTGACATTTTGGGTCGAGACCGTTCTTCACCCATTCCTTCTCTCCAGAGATGCTGCCTGTCCTCCAGCATTTTATGTCTATCTTCAATTTACCAGCATCTGCAGTTCTTTCCTCCACATAGGGAGCATGGGTTTCCTTTGGATGCTCCGATTTTCTCCCACATCCCAAAGACTTGCGGGTTTGTGGATAAATCGGCCTCTGTAAAATTGCCTCTAATGTGTTGATAGTGGATGCGAAAGTATGATAACATAGAACTAATGTGAACGGGGATTGATGGTCAATGTGGATTCGGTGGGCCAAAGGGCCTGTTTCCATGCTGTATCTTTAAACCAAAATAAAGAAACAGGACTATTTCTCTAATGCACTGTTCAACAAGAACATGACTGATGTTCGATTTGTCTCGTATATCACAAAATACTCCTTCACAAAATACTGATTATAACATTGGGGGGCACTACCTTCACTATTCCAGTTTACCAAGTAAAACATAACCTAGAAATCAGAGCATGATAAATTATTGTATCATTATGTTATTTGTCTAAAATGTTATTGTCACAAAAATGATCTATAAATTTTCTGCCATTGAAGTCCTTTGAAGCCTTCAAACAATTTAGATATTTTGTTACATGAGACACCATGCTTTACGTAGCCTTTCAAAATAACTTTAAACGTTTACACCAGTTTGCGTCTGCGCTGTCAAGCTTCGTAAGGATTTTATATTTTTAAATAACATTACCGCTTATTCTTCTAAAATCCTGAAAGGATAGGCACATGCTGCCTCGGCAAAGCTACCAGCATAATCAAGGATGAGTCTCACCCCTGTCACTTCCCCTTCTCCCCTCTACCATCAGGCAAGAGGTACAGAAGTGTGAAAATGCACACCTCCAGATTCGGGAACAGTTTCTTTGCAGCTGTTATCAGGCAACAGAACCATCCTATCATCAACTGGAGGGCAGTCCTAACCTACCATCTACCCCATTGGAGACCTTTGACTATCTTTAATTTGAATTGAAGACCAATCTAATAATAGGCTTCATCAACTTCACAATTAAGTTTGGACATCCTACTGGTTACAGTTTGCTGCCTCCAGTTGGGTACCATCTTATGTGGCACGAGAGTGGTCAGTACATTAGTAATCATTTAGAAAACAATTTCACTGAATATGGCTGTTTTAGTAGAATCGTTCGCAGAACTTGCAAAGACAGTACGTGTAAGCGATAAAATTGGGTGCGATGCTTATAACATATAACATATAACAATTACAGCACGGAAACAGGCCATCTCGGCCCTTCAAGTCCGTGCCGAACAACTTTTTTCCCTTAGTCCCACCTGCCTGCACTCATACCATAACCCTCCATACCCTTCTCATCCATATGCCTATCCAATTTATTTTTAAATGATACCAACGAACCTGCCGCCACCACTTCCACTGGAAGCTCATTCCACACCGCTACCACTCTCTGAGTAAATGTTTGATAAATTTAACGCTTGATAAATGTTTGAGGATGAGGTAGAAGATATAAATGTTACCTTAGTGCTAAATTAAAGAGATTGTTAGTATTTGAGCCATGAGGATTTATAGAATTGAAGTGTTCTAGCCAGCTATGCCATTGGTCAGAACTGCATTCAATCAACTTGACTAAGGTATGAGGTCACTGAACCTCTTGATGAATTGCATTTAGACTCTTAGGGTTTTGATTTCCATTGCTGCTGCCTTCCGATAGTATTTGGTTGTTCGCATGTGAACACAACACATGAGTCCTGCTTTATACCTTTTCCATTAAAGTCTTCACTGCAGTGTCTCAAATCCTTGGTGCCTACCCTCTCCCATATTATTAAACTTTAAGTATCTTGTTTTCATATTTTACATTTTCTTGTGACATAGAAGTGGACTGCACTTGGAGTATTGTGTAAAGTTTTGGTCTCTCTGCAGTAGGAAATATGCCATTAAGCTGGAAAGAGTCCAGAGAAGATTTACGAGGATATTGGCATAACTCAAGGCGCTGGGCTATAGGTTGAGGATGGGCAGGAAAGGATTTTTTTTCTTGGATAGCAGGAGACTGAGGGATGATCTTCTAGAGATGTATAAAATCATGAGGGGAATAGATAGGGTGAATGTACAGAATATTTTTCCCACGGCAGTGGAATCAAGAATTTGAGGGCATATGTTTAACGTGAGATGTGCAAGCATTAGACTTGTTTGGAAGCTAATACTTTTGGTCAAAGGGTTGCACCGAACCACACCCCAAACAGTGGTAAATTAATGGGCAATTAACCCGCTTTAATTATGCTATTTAATGGATAAACGTTGCCAAGAACTCTCCTGCGGACCTAAAAATAAGAAAATAATAAGAAATGCTCAGGAGATTGAGTAGCATGGATAGAGAAACAAGGTTAATATTTCAGATCAACAACTTTTCATCAGAACTGATGAAATAATCGTCGGTGAAATGCATATTTCAAATATCTTTGTTTATGCAGCACAATGGCGCAGTGATAGAGTTGCTGCCTCACAGCACCAGAGACCTGGGTTCGATCCTGACGACAGGTGCTACCAATACGGAGTTTGCACATTCTCCCTGTGATTACATGGGTTTTCTCCAGCTGCTCCGATTTCCTCCAACACTCCAAAGATGTACAGGTTTACAGGTTAGACCAAAATGTGTAGGAAGGAACTGTAGAGGCTGGTTTACACCGAAGATAGACACAAAATGCTGGAGTAATTCAATGGGTCAGGCAGCATCTCTGGAGAAGAGGATTAGGTGACATTTCAGGTCGAGACACTTCTTCAGACCAAACATTGTAAATTGTCCCTAGTGTGAAGGATAGTGCTAGCATACGGGATAATCGCTGTTTGGCCTGGACTCATTGGGCCGGAGGGACTGTTTCTACACTGTATCTCTAAAGTTTAAAGTCTATGCCATACTAATGGGTTAAAGGGTTACACAAAAAGCTGGAGAAACTCAGCGGGTGCAGCAGCATCTAAGGAGCGAAGGAGATAGGCGACGTTTCGGGTCGAGACCCTTCTTCAGACTGGTCAGGGATCAGGGAAACGAGAGATATAAACAGTGATGTGGAGAGATAAGGAACAATGAGTGAAAGATATGCAAAAAAGTATTGGTGATAAAGGAAGCAGGCCATTGTAAGCTGTTTGTGGTGTGAAAATGAGAAGCTAGTGAGACTGGGGGGGGGGGGGGGAGATGGAGAAGGAATGTCAGGGCCAGAGGACAGAGGGAGAGGTGGGGGGGAGGCAGTCTGGGTTAACAGAATTGAGAAAATTCAATGTTTAAGCCCAGAGGATGCAGACTCCCCAAGCGGAATATGAGGTGCTGTTCCTCCAACTTGCGGTGTTGATCACTCTGGCCGTGGAGGAGGCCCAGGACCGAGAGGTCGGATACGGAGTGGGAGGGGGAGTTGAAGTGCTGAGCCACCGGGAGGTCGGGTTGGTTATTGCGTTTCTCCAGCTTTTTGTGTAACCCTCGATTCTCCAGCATCTGCAGTTCCTTCTTTAACACTAATGGGTTAAATGTTGCCCAGATATGGTTAAAGGCATGTTTCAGACTGAATGATGAAGTCTGCAAACAGTTGTCAGTGACCTCTGGCAAAGCTGAAACACTGGATCAGAATAAATAAAAAATGCATCTGGTAAATGTTCATATTGGAATTTATTGCCAGAGGGGCTCAGTAAGTGCATAAAAAGCAGCTGTCAATAAAGATTGAACAGTTAAGCTTCACTGCCCTTAGAAATTCACATTAGCTTTGCACTGACATAAATAGCAAGCTTCTCTTTGCTGTTTTTGTAGCTTAACAGTATAAAAAGTGTTAATGAAAAGCTTCCCTTGAAATAACAGTAGAAAGGTGATTATTAAACTGTACGTGTACAACAGCTGTCAGTCCGTCGAATGAAAACTATTTGTTCCTGTTCCCTGATTAGACAAATGCAGCATCATTTTTACAGGGTTACAGGTATTGACAATTAAACAGAAATAAATGGTTTGCTCAAATACTCCAGATTGTATTTATTTTCTGAAAAAATGATTGAAATTTATAGTCTGCTGCCCAACAAACCTGGGAGGATATTTTGGGCGACTTCCCAAAACCCTGTACACATATAGAGCCTAGAATATTCACGATCTCACATGAGATAGAAGCAAAGCTTGACCATTTGGCCCCTCATGTTTACCCATCATTTCATTAGGTGCTGACTGATGGCCTGAACCTGAGTTTATTTTCTTGCCTGATCCCATTTTCCTTGAATGTCGTAGCATCCAAAATCTATTGATTTTGGTCTTGAATATTCTACCTCTCACCTTCATAAGTCATAGAAGCAGAAGTAGACCATGCAGCCCAACAAGTCTATGTTGCCGTTAAACCATGGCTGATCTATCTTTCCCTATCAAACCCATTCTCCTGCCTGCTCCCCATAACCCTTTACACCCTTACCAATCAAGTATTTGTCAATCTCCACCTCATCTCAGTTCTAAAGGTACGTCCTGTTATTCTGAGGCTATTCTAGACTCTCCCACTAATGGAAATGTCCACTTTGTCCAGGCCTTTCACTATTTGGTAAGTTTCAATGAGGTACCCCCTCATTCTTTTAAACTCCAACGAGTATAGGTTTAGCTTCATCTAAATAGAAACTAATCAGGTACGTATCTGTGTATACATTTATTTTTAGTGAATTATTTTCCATTCCAACAGTTATCTTCAAGTTTTATACTGCACTGCCACCATGTGCATTTGCTGTGGAACTGCACGCTAACTCTCAGTCACGCAACAGTCGCACGTGGAGCTGTCAATTGGCCAAGATTTAGATTAATTGTTCTGTCAGTCACTGTGATTTGAATTTACGCACATGATTTATACGTGACTATCCCTCATTCAATTCAGTTTTTTTCTGGAGAATTCACCGTTTTTTAATTGAAAGACATATTCTGTTTGCTGTCTTTTCAAATCAGTGTTGCCTGCTATTTTACATGGAAGACTGGCAATCACTTCAGCAAACCACTTGCAAGAAGGATCTCGACCCGAAACATCGCCTATTCCTTATATAATGGAGTCAGCTCCAAATTGCCATGAGATCTTTGTCAATGGTCAAGTGATAAATCTCAGCAGTTATTCTGGTGAAGAGGTTCTGATGAAGGAATTGGAATCTGAAACATTAACTGTTTCTCTATCTCCTGTCGAGCGTTTCCAGAATTTTCTGCTATTTTTTCAGATTTCCAGCATCTGCATTATTTAATTTTCATTGTATCTAAAGCAGGTTCACAGATAATTCTTTCATTGCAGCAGAAGGGAACTTCTGATGTAAATAAAAAGCTTCAGATTGATGCATTTTTGAACTGAGTTTAATTAAACATCTTCTTAAATATTAAAATGATTTTTATTTTTAACATTTTTACAATGGTTTATCAATGTAAATAATGTTAATTTTTGTTGGATATTTTTCTATGTGCCTAAATGTTTGCAAAAGCAGAATATTTCTGGGGATGAAGGTTGCATTTTTATCAGAGGTGCAAAGAGGTTGCCAATCAAGAGCTAACTTGGAGAATAAGTTTCTGCTGCAGATATTAGTGGCTCACCACCCACTGAGGCCATCCAGATCAATCTAATACCATCATGTGGGCTGGATGTGGCCTATGCTCATGTGTTGTACATCATTAAAAAAACAAACTCTGTGGAATGTCATATTTTAACACAAATGCCAGTGTCAGAGCCACCGCGAGCATAAAAGGTACTGTAGGCAATTCAGACACCAGTTCTTCATCATTTCTGACAACTTATTAGTGAATGAATGTGCCTTTGTCTAATCCAAATATGATGCCTGGGTCTATCGGAAGAACTGGCCAGTCTGAATCAATCAGTCTGAAGAAGGATCCTGACCTGAAACGTCAATCAGTCTGAAAAAAGGTCCTGACCCGAAACATCACCTGTCCATGTGTCCTTTTGATGCCCGAGTCCATTGGTTTAACCTGGTCCACCCAGTTTTATTAGTGTTTGGACATTGTACTTTCAGTACAAATAGTATTTTGCTAGGTGATGGTGGGGCAGTATTTAATTCTGCTGCCTCACAGCTCTGGGGTGCTGGGTTCAATCCTGACCTTGGGCACCTTCTGCTCAGAATTTGCACATTCTTCCTGTGGCCATGTGAGTTTCCTCTGGATGCTCCAGTTCACTGCATGCCCCAACAGATGTGTGGGTAAATTAATTGGCTAGTGTAAATTACCCCCTATTATTTGCTAATGACAAAATGAATCAAAATGGGTCTTGATGGCCATACACAAGAGAGAATGTTTCGGAGAAACAGGGAAATAAGGAGAATAATAATGGGATTATAGGGCTTGCTCCCTGCAAGATGGCATGAACCTGATGGGCTGCATAGTTTCTTTCTGTGTCATTATAAATATAGTGCTGCATTTATTGCCAAATTATACTTTTTTGTGTGCAGTAGGGCTAGAGCACATTATTGTCGGTCTAATCAGAATAAGGTCAGCAATTTATTTTCCTTACAGAACGGCACAAACTACGTATAATATTTTGTCAATTTCAATTTATTTTCAGTATTATTGATACTGGCCTTTTCTTTTTATTTAATCTAAACTGAAATTACCCAGCTGCTAGGTTGAGTTTTAAAATAGTGTTTCTGTATCCTTTGTCTAAGTCTCTGGATCATTTCTAAATTAGATTTTCCTGCAGAGCTTGACATAGGATTTTATCTGAAACATTGCAAACCACCCAGAATTTTTAATGAATGATAATAAATTACAGATATGAGCAAAGGGTAAGTTGCATTTTTCCTTGTTTTTTTAATCAGAAAATTAAAGGAATAGCTGGTATACTGGTAGTTTAATGTTAATAGAAGTTACAATTACCTATGAAATATTGGAAATAGCAGGCTTAGCAGCTTCTGTGGAAAGAGAAACGGTCAATATTTTAGACCACTGATGTTTCTTCAGAACTGGAAGCTGTTAGAAGTCAGACATGTTTCCAGTTGTAAAGAAGTGGAAGGGGTGATGACAATAAAATTTTACTTCGGAGTCACGTGAGTGACTTCGTGAAGACCCCGCCAACACGCATGCGCGGCATATCGTCGCGCGCATTTGCTCACGGCAGCTGGGGGGGGGAGTGCGCTCCCTCAACCGGCTCCTTCAAAAAGGTAAGCAGCTGCAGGTAAGTTAACCTTGAGCTGGTTTACCGTTTTGTGTGGTCTGTGTGTTTTTTTCAGAACCATGTAAGGAGGAAGGAGTGGGAGTCGCGTTCAGCGAGTGAAGTCCTCGGAGCTGCCCGCTACATCGGGAGCAGCTGAGACACCACCGAGGAAGAAGTCGCGGCAGTCGGGGAGCTCTGAGCAGCTGACCAGACCCGGCACAACCCCTCTGGCCAAGAAGAGGGTGTCCGCGCAGGAGCAGGGGCTGGGAGACCCTGACTCTAGAACTCCAGTGCCCAAGACCAGGGCTGGAGGTAAGGCACGTGGGGCTCTTGCAGCAAGCGTGTCCGCGAGTGCATCCCCCCCTTTAAAGGTCCCTCGCGGGCAGAACAGGGGGGAAGCCTCGCTAAAGTCCAGCCTTGTCGGTACGGCAGGCAGGGACAAGCCACTGGGGAAACCTGCAAGGAAGCAGACCAGTGGCAATGCTGGCGTGCCGAGGATCCCTGTGGGGGCAGGATGTACCGGCACACCACCGGAACAGGCTGCCGTAGTGCGGGCCGGTGGCAGCAAAGTACGGTCCAGCGCCCCTGCTGAGGCGGGTAAAGCAGACCATGCGCCGCCACAGTCCCGTTTATATGTGGAACGCTGTGGTGGTAAGCCCGCACGGACATCAGAGAGGCCAGTTTCTGGTGCAAGTACTGACTCTAGCCCTCTTCCCTCCCATCAGACAGAGGGGCCGCTGCTGTCCAAACGACGGCGGACCAGCGGTGTGTCCGTGTGGGAGTCGCACAGCCCCGCTGGAGTGGGAGCTGGCGACTTCCCGGCAGTACATTCCGTGGGGGTGTTGACAACTGCTGGAAGCCCCGGTTCCTCTGGAGAGGCTGGGGAAGACGACCAGTGGCCCGCGTACAGCGGTGACGGTCGTATCGGCCGGTTGGAGCATATGGTGGAGGTGCTATATCAACGGGACCTGGAGCGTCAGGAACGGGAATCCCAGAGGTCTGGGAGCTACATGCAGCCGCCACCTTCTATCTCCCCGTCGCTTGAGAGCCAGCAAGGAAGTATGGGTGAGCCTGAGGAGGGAGAAGAGGTCCAGAACCCACAGGAAATGTTGGAGGCGGTATCGAAATTTGGGTCACCTGCGGCGGCAGGAGGACCACTACATCCCAAAATAGCGGCGTCAATCGATTTCCTGACTACGCACCAGCTCCAGGATACCGTGCTCTCGGAAACAGTGGGGAAGTATAAGGCACCAGCAAACTGTAACTCCCTCAACGTACCGAAAGTGAATGCAGCAATATGGGGGAACATGTCGGCGAACACAAGGGTCAAGGAGGGCAAGCTCCAGAAAATCTTAAAGCTGCTGACAGCAGGTATCACGGCTTTTGCTCGGTCGCTGGATGCCACGAATGTGTCCGAGGAGCAGCAGGATGCGCTAGCACTTCTGTGCACCACACAGTTTGAGATAAACTGTTTCAGGAAGAGCTCCATCCGGCCAAATTTGAATCCCAAATTTGCGGGATTATGCAGCACCTCCACCGCACCACCACCACCAAGGCAGTTGTTTGGGGAAGACCTGCCTAAACGCGTAAAGGAACTGGACGAGGAAGCCAAGACTGTGGGGATGATGAGACAGTCTTATTCATCCAAAACTCCCGGTTACACCAGGCAGCAGCCACGTTCCTCGTTCAGGCCCCACACATCGGTGGACCAAGGCCCCAGAACATATTCACAAACATATTCCTCGGCGGGGGCCCAACAGCAGAGGCCTTTTTTATTCCAAGGCCAGCCCAAGCCAGCTTGGAAGATGCGGCAACAGGGCCGCGCCACACGAGGAGCGAAGACACCACAGTCCAGACCCCGGCGCTAACCTTGGAGGTAAGGGGGCTTGGGTCCGTCCACAACGTAGCTTTAGTAACCTCACCGGTGGGGGGACGGCTTCGGGGTTTCCGGTCTGCTTGGGATACCCTAACTACGGATCCTTTTATTTTACAAAGCATTCAGGGTTATGAGATAGAGTTTATTAATGGCAGAGATCCCCCTTCGCAACATGAGCCTAGTCGCAGATTTGCACTCTCTCAGTCAGAGAAGGAGCGGGCTCATGTTGAAATACTACGATTAGAAAAGAAAGGGGTGATACAAAAAACGATGCACGAGCCATTGGAGTTTGTTTCCAACATCTTTACTAGGGTTAAGAAGGATGGAGGCTGTCGGATTATCATCGACTTAACCCAGTTGAATGCTTTCGTACAATATACCCATTTTAAGATGGAGACGTTTGAGACGGCCAAGCAGTTGGTTAGTCATGGGTACTTTATGGCTTGCATTGACCTGAAGGATGCGTACTATACAGTCCCTATTGCTAAACAACATCGAAGGTTCTTGAAATTTGTCTGGGAAGGTCAATTATGGCAATATATGGCTTTGCCTAATGGGATTACAACAGCGCCGAGACTATTTACTAAAATTGTCAAACCTTTATTGGCACATCTCAGGAAACAAAACCATATTATAATGGCATATTTAGATGACATTTTCATAGCAGGGAAAACCCTAGAGCACGCCCAGTTGGCAGTCTCGGCCGCTATATCTTTGTTTCAAAGAATGGGGTTTGTAATCCATCCAGACAAATCCAAGCTCAACCCTTCGCAGGTCATGGACTATTTGGGGTTCACTATAGACACTAACCAGATGGAAATCACGGTCCCAGTTGACAAAGTGGTGGACGTTCAACAAGCATGCATCAGTTTACTTGACAACAACAGGCCAACCATTCGGCAGGTTGCTAAGGTAATTGGCAAGCTGGTTGCCACATTCCCGGCCGTAAATTATGGTCCGTTGCATTACCAAAACTTACAAAAAAGTAAAATTCTGGCGTTAAAATTGAATACCGGACATTTTGACAGACCTATGCGCTTAGGCATAGGGGAGCAAACTGAGCTGGAATGGTGGGTTCATAATATTGGAGTAAGTTCCAAACCCATCATTCTCCCGAATCCCACGGTTCTGTTGCAAACTGATGCGAGTGCACAAGGCTGGGGGGCAACTGACACTGTAACCAGCTGTGGTGGCAGATGGGACGCTCATGAGTTCACGCTTCTCCAAGTGCAAGGCATTAATTATTTGGAAATGCTGGGGGTCTTTCATGGACTGCGGGCATATTGCAGTAATTTGCGTCATGCACATGTCCGCCTTCAAATCGATAACACCACGGTGGTAGCCTATATAAATCATATGGGTGGTATCAGGTCAGTATCTTGTAATGATTTGGCAAATACAATTTGGCTCTGGTGCATCAAAAGGGGTATTTGGATATCAGCAACGTACCTTCCGGGGATACTCAATACGGTGGCGGACACCAGGTCACGAGTTTTTAATGATAACATTGAGTGGATGCTGAATCCCCTTGTGTTTGCTGAAATTGTGACAAAATTTGGTATGCCAGATATTGACCTATTTGCGACTAGACTGAACCATCAGATACCAACATATGTATCGTGGGAACCAGATCCTGGGGCAGTGGCTTTGGATGCTTTTTCGCTCCACTGGGGGAAATGGTGTTGCTACGCTTTTCCCCCATTCTGCCTCATCAGTCGGGTATTACAGAAGATTAAATTAGACTCTGCATCAGGCATTCTGGTAATACCCGACTGGCCGACACAACCGTGGTACCCGGTGGTCTCTCAGATGCTGAAGCGCCCGTGGGTGCGAATAGGAAACAACCCACAATTGGTTACTAATCCCGTCACTGGCGAGCCGCATCCGTGCCACGCCTATTTAAACCTGTTGGTCTGCAGGTTCTGAAAAGGCCTTTGCTGAACACGGGGATCTCACCGAGGGCCATGGATTTAATCGCTGCATCATGCAGAGCATCTACAAGGCGGCAGTACCTGACCCAGATCAGGAAATGGGAACTATTCTGTTTAAGGAAGAGTGTTACCTATGATTCTGCCACAATACCTGACGTCCTGGAATTCCTGGCGGGCCTCCACTATGATGAAGGGCTCAGCTATAGTACCATCAATAGCGCCAGGAGTGCGCTGTCCTCGTACCTTCCGGTAGGAGTGGGGACCAACAATCTGGTGTCGAAGTTTATGAGGGGTGTATTTAACACAAACCCTCCACGGCCCAGATATAACGTTGTCTGGGATGCAGGAGTGGTCCTGTCCCTGTTAAGATCATGGTCCCCCATGGCGGGGTTACCTCTTCACCAGCTCACCCTGAAGGTGGTCATGTTGATGGCGCTCACGTCTGCTCAGCGGGTACAGGCGCTTCAAAAGTTGCGCATTGACAATATGCTCTCTACCCCTGGGAAAATAACGTTTTACGTTGCAGACCTGCTGAAGCAGCATCGACCCGGATCTTTGGGGCTGCAGTTGGAATTCCAGGCGTACCCCTCTGATGCCACACTCTGCACAGTCACCCATCTCCGTTGCTACATTGAGTTGACCCGGTCGATCAGGAATTCGGAACAAGGACTGCTTATAAGCCACAAAAAACCACATCGCCGGGTGACAGTGCAGACGATCTCCAGGTGGCTCAGGGAAGTGTTGGATGCAGCGGGTATTGACACTAACTTGTTTAAATCTCATTCCACCAGGGCTGCATCCACATCAACAGCGAGGGCCATGGAGGTGCCCATGGATCACGTCCTCGCTACGGCAGGATGGGCCAGTGAGTCAACCTTTCAACGGTTCTACCATAAGCCATTGGCCGGACCTGCAACATATGCGGATGCAGTACTCAGGGCTGCTCCCTAATATCATTTGTCCCCAGTCAGGGGGTTTGTTTATGATTTGTGTTTAATAAATGTTAATTATTTTCAGATTGTCCAGTCTGGATTGCTTTAACAAACTTCCTCCATCAGGATTGCGGCAGTGTGGTAGCATGGGCGTTGTCCAGGGCGTGTAATCACAGAGCTTTGAAGTCTTCACGAAGTCACTCACGTGACTCCGAAGTAAAATAGTAAGATTAAACGAGAACTTACCAGTTCGAAGGTTGATCTTTATTTTATGAGGAGTTGCGATGAGGGATTTTGTGCCCTCCGCTCCCAACCCTCGATCATTATGTTCAGCTGGTTAGTTCGCAGTTTAATCTTAATATCCTTACTTTTCGTCGAGTCTGTGATTCCACACCGCTGCTTTGAAGGATGCCGCGCATGCGTGTTGGCGGGGTCTTCACGAAATCCCTCATCGCAACTCCTCATAAAATAAAGATCAACCTTCGAACTGGTAAGTTCTCGTTTAATCTTACTATTAATGAGTGTAATAGAGAGGAGATCAAGAATGTGTAAACAACACAAATGGTAGGGAAGCCTGCTGTGAGTGTGGTGAAGGCCAGTTTCATCACAATTGATCTGTGTGGAACAGATGTTAGTAGAAAGAGAATGCAGTTAATGCAGATAGAGGAAAACAACAGCTTCTGTGAAGTTCACTATTGGAAATTGCAGCAGCTGGAAATCAGAAATAAAAGAGAATACTAGAAACACTCAGCAGGTCAAGCAGTATTTCTGGAGAGAGAACAAATCCAGTTTGATGATGTTACATTGATATAATTTAGAAAGATTGATTATCTGAAATAGTTAAATTCAGTAATTGGTCCAGAGTGCTGTAACCTATCCAAGGGGAATATGAACTCATGTCTCAAGGCTGTACTGGATTTTGTTGGAGTTGGATAGGAGGTTCAAGAGACCTAAGAGGCCAGAGTCGGATTGGGATGGAAAATTAAAGGACAAAGAGCTGAAAGTTCATGGCCCCCTGAGCAAATGGATAGATATGTCCTACAAAGTAGTCACCTAAATTATAGCAGATATCTCCAATGTAAATTGTAAATGTAGTATAATTAACGGGGATAAGTACAAATTAGGCCAATGTCGGTACATCATTAGATAGGATAGTCGGCATCGAGCCTGGGACTCTGGTGCTGCATGGCAGCAACCCTACCACTGTGCTACCCTTTACAGAAATCTGAAAGTTTCTGACTATTCAAGCTAACTGCTCTTTTGACAATATTATAAACTTTTTCTTTTGATCTACCACTAGTTTCCTCCGTTTCCTGCAACAAGATGACTTTTTCTATTGAGCTTTGGTGCATTAAAGTCATATTTAATTAAGCTAAATTACTCGTAGGTTTAGTTGTAGTAGGTCGGCATGTTAGTCGTAGGTAATCGAGGGTAGTCGTAGAGAGTCTTCATCATAGACGAAGGGAGGTCGAAGGAAATCGAAGGAGGTCGTCTTCACTCTCCACTATTCGGTGTCCAATTTTCCCGACATTAGTCGTAGCTAGTCGAAGCTGGCCTTCAACATAGTCGAAGGAGGTCTTCAACATGTCATTTTTTCAAACTCCTCTAAACTCGCCAATTAGGTCGCCCAAGTGGGACAGCCCCCTTTAACATAAAGTAAGCATGCAGGTACAGCAGGCAGTGCAGAAAGCGAATGGCATGTTGGCCTCTATAACAAGAGGAATCAAATATAGCAGCAAAGAGGTCCTTCTGCAGTTGTACAGGGCCCTAGTGAGACCGCACCTGGAGTATTGTGTGCAGTTTTGGTCCCCTAATTTGCGGAAGGACATTCTTGCTATTGAGGGAGTTCAACGTAGGTTTACAAGGTTAATTCCCGGGATGGTGGGACTGTCATATGCTGAGAGAATGGAGCAGCTGGGCTTGTACACTTTGGAGTTTAGAAGGATGAGAGGGGATCTCATTGAAACATATAAGATTGTTAATGGCTTGGGGGAGCCCAGAACCAGGGGCCATAGTTTAAGAATAAGGAGTAAGCCATTTAGAATGAGGAAACGCTTTTTCTCACAGAGAGTGGTGAGTGTGTGGAATTCTCTGCCTCAGAGGGCGGTGGAGGCAGGTTCTCTGGATGCTTTCAAGAGAGAGCTAGATAGGGCACTTAAAAATAGCGGAGTCAGGGGATATGGGGAGGAACCGGTTACTGATTGGGGATGATCAGCCATGATCACATTGAATGGCGGTGCTGGTTCAAAGGGCCGAATGGCCAACTCCTGCACCTATTGTCTATTGTCTAATTCAGCTTCACTCATCTAAACAGAAACCTTGCACTAAACCTATCCCACCAAGTCCCTCTCTTTCCCTATTTCGGTTAAATTGTGACCTATAGCCTTGATTATTTGATTTGCGAGGATACTGATCACTATTCAGTTCTAGCAAAGCTTGTCCCAAAGATACAACTCTCTCATCCTTGTACTGGTGCCAGCATTGAATTGAAATATATTTATCCTGTACCAATCTTAGTGACATGCGTATATCTTTATGATCTCATTGATCCAATGCCAACTGCGTGTTTCAGTTCGTAATTGAGAGCTTATTCTTTGTGGTTCTGCTTTACAGTTATGACTTGGTTGTAGCGCTGAACTTCGTTCTTTTGCCTCTTTTTTGCAGTGGGTTCCACATGGTTTTTAACAGCTGGGAGTTTGGTCTCAATCTCCAAGTTTTTTTCCAGCCCCGTGGGCAGATCCCTAGCTCTGGCTGTAGGCCGGCAATGCTTCCTTTGGTATTCATGCTCAATGTTGCAGAGAACAGTAACCCAAACAATACTGCCCCTTATCATTGTTATATTCCTTTCCACTTTCCTATTAGTGCACCCATCATTCTCCTTCATACTGGTTACATTGTCATACGCGATAGGAGTAGAATTAGGCCATTCGGCCCATCAAAACGACTCCGCCATTCAATCATGGCTGATCTATCCCCCTGCTAACCCCATTCTCCAGCCTTCTCCCCATAACCTCTTACACCTGTACTAATCAACTGCTTTGGACGAAGAAAGGAGCTGAAGTTCCTTCGATTCTGTCTTCCGAATCCACACTCCTTCCTTGTGTTGTGGAGTAATTATCTGTTTTAATTTCAGATTTCCAGTCACTGCAATTTGCTATTTGATTTTCACTAATAATTATATGCCCGATTCTCTTGACTGACCAATTCAGAAGTACTTAAACAAAGGAGGGTGACTGTAACAAAAAAATGCCCATAATTTCCCTGATGTGCCACCAATGCCCTTATGACCAGCACCATGCCCCTGGCTTGAGCCACCTGAAGGCCATTGGCCACCTGCTCCACAGCCGCCACGTGCCCGCCTGGGACCGAGCATGCGCAGTGAACCTCCGGCCGGCTTGCTACGCATGCGCGTTGCGGTACGTTGCGCCGCTTCAGGGTTGATCAAGACCGGAAGCGGAAACGAACTCTCTTTCTCTCTGGCGATCGCCATGGTGAGTCTGCGGCCGGGCCGGGCCGGGCCGGGGCGTCGGGACCCAGAGACGCAGACCGTGCAGAGCCGGGGCGTCGGGACCCAGAGACGCAGACCGTGCAGAGCCGGGGCGTCGGGACCCAGAGACGCAGACCGTGCAGAGCCGGGGCGTCGGGACCCAGAGACGCAGACCGTGCAGAGCCGGGGCGTCGGGACCCAGAGACGCAGACCGTGCCGGGCCGGGCCGGGCCGAGCGGGGTGTAGCCCAGGCTAGGGCATCCTCCATGCTCCATCCCATCCCACACCACCCGTGGCTGAGGCCGTGCTCCGCGTCACCGGGAGCCGCCGCCATGCGGGGCCGGGCCGGGGCCGTGGGGACTGCGAGTTGAGACGGGCCCAGGCCTAGGCCCCGGTCAGATGTTACTGACCGGACTAATGTCCCGTCTCCACCGGCGGGGCCCGGCCGGCTGCGGCTGCGGCTGTTACTGCGAGGCCTGCACTCGGGCATCGTGGGCTCCGGGCGGTTGGATCCGCTGCTGGAGCGGCGGGCGGGCGGGCGGGCGGGAGGCGGCGTGTGCCGGCCCGGCGAGTGTGGCTCCATCCCGGGGCTCCTCGCTGACATGGACACAGAGCGGCGAAGTTCAGGCAGCGTGGTCTCCATGCTGAGCCCTGGCCCCGGGCCCGTTCCCGCCTCACTCGGCTCCTCTTGTGATTGCAGGTCTACAAGCGATACGTGCAGATCGGCCGCGTGGTCTACATCTCCTTCGGGCCGCACGCCGGCAAGCTGGTGGCCATCGTCGATGTCATCGACCAGAACCGGGTAGGTAGTGCCGGGGCTGAGAGTCCAGGTCGTGGCGGGACGGCCCGACTCGCTATCGGCATGTAGTGTTGCAGAGGATGTCCTAAACTGGCTCGGGTCGTTTGGTGTTAAGTCAACTTATTTTATTTTTCTGTGCACAACTATTTTTTCCCCTATATTTTCTTTTGGGATCAGGTACAATTAATTCACTTCCCAACTGTCTTAATACTTCCAACAAATGATTTACACAAGCGGTCACACGAGACTAGACCTGGAGCGAAAGCATGCTCGACAGCATCTGTTAAGAAAAATGAACAGTGACATATTGGGTAGGGACTGCTTCCAGAGGAAGAGAGTGTCCATTCAAGATTACTGTCCATGTCCCCCTACAGATGCTGCCTGAACTGCTGAGTTCCTCCATCAGTCTATTTTTTACACATGTAATAACTAACTTGTGGTTCTGTGAATCTTTGATAATTCCTTTGGAGTGTTGATAACTCGAGAGATTTTCTGCTTGTGGCCTTGCCCTTAATTTCCTTGTTGCTTTATTGTTTTGGCGTTAAAGCAAATGCATTTTCCACTTTGTGTCCATGGGTGTTACAGCCACTGGACCTTATTTAAGAGCACAGCCTGGCATTAGTTAAGGAAATTATATACAGCCTCATTGCTAACTGCATCTAGATACTCATTCTTCACGCTATTGCCATTTTTTTTAATGTGCTGCAAAATAGACAATAGGTGCAGGAGTAGGCCCTTTGAGCCGGCACTGCCATTCAATGTGATCATGGCTGATCATCCTCAAACAGCACCCCGTTCCTGCCTTCTCCCATATCCCCTGACTCCGCTATCTTTAAGAGCCCTTACTAGCTCTCTCTTGAAAGTATCCAGAGAACCAGTTTCCACCGCCCACTGAGGCAGAGAATTCCACCGACTCGCAACTCTCTGTGAGAAAATGTGCTTCCACGTCTCCGTTCTAAATGGCTTGCCCCTTATTCTTAAACTGTGGCAGGAACATTTTTTCTTGCCTCTAGTGTGTCCGTTAATAATCTAATATGTTTCAATAAGATCCCCTCGCATCCTCCTAAACTCCAGAGTATACAAGCCCAGCCGCTCCATTCTCTCAGCATATGACAGTCCTGCCATCCCGAGAATTAACCTTGTAAACCTACGCTGCACTCTCTCAACAGCAAGAATGTCCTTCCTCAAGTTAGGGGACCAAAACTGCATGCAATACTCCAGGTGTGGTCTCTCTAGAGCCCTATGCAACTGCAGAAGGACCTCTTTGTTCCTATACTCAGCTCCTCTTGTTATAAGGCCAACCTGGCATTCACTTTCTCCGCTGCCTGCTGTACCTGCATGCTTCCTTAAATTGACTGATGAACAAGGGCCCCAGATCCTGTTGTACTTCCCCATTTCCCAACTTAACACCATTTAGATAGTAATCTGCCATCCTGTTTCTGCTACCAAAGTGGTTAACCTCACATTTTTCTCATTAAAATGCATCTGCCCACTCGCCCAACCTGTCCAAGTCGCTCTGCATTCTCATAGCATCCTCCTCACAGTTCACACTGCTACACAGCTTTGTGTCATCTGCAAATTTGCTAATGTTACTTTGAATCCCTTCAGCTAAATCATTAATGTATATTGTAAATAGCTGTGGTCCCAACACCGAGCCTTGTGGGTACCCCAATTAGTTACTGCCTGCCATTCTGAAAGGGACACGTTAATCGCTACTCTTTGTTTCCTGTCTGCCAACCAATTTTATATCCATGTCAGCACTCTACCCCGAATACCATGTGCCCTGATTTTGCCCACAAATCTCCTATGTCCTTATCAAATGCTTTCTGAAAGTCCAGGTACACTACATCCACTGGCTGTCCCATGTCCATTTTCCAAGTTACATCCTCAAAAATTCCAGAGGGATGGTCAAGCATGATTTCCCCATCGCAAATCCATGCTGACTCTGACCGTTCCTGTTACTGCTATCCAAATGTGCGGCTATTTTATCTTTTATAATTGACTCCAGCATTTTCCCCACCACTGATGTCAGGCTAACTGGTCTATAATTCCCTGTTTTCTCTCTCCTGCCTTTCTTAAAAAGTGGGATAACATTAGCCACCCTCCAATCCACAGGAACTGATCCTGAATCTATCGAGCATTGAAAAATTATCACCACTGCTTCCACGATTTCTAGAGCCACTTCCTTAAGTACCCTGGGATGCAGACCATCAGGCCCTGTGGATTTATCAGCCTTTAGTCCCATCAGTCTACCCAACACCATTTCTGCCTAATGTGGATTTCACCCCAGAACCTCTGGCGACTAGTATATCAGGAAAATTGTTTTCGCTACCCAAATGTTGCTGTAAATATACATTGTGCAGTGATTTATACATGACATCTGCAGTGATTCATGATGCTGTTCCATGAGCATTGTAGACTTAATCTTTAAAGGTGTGTTTTTAATTTGTTTGCTCCATTAAATGTAAGCCGTTCTTTTAAACCTCCCTCAAAGGCATTGGTGGATGGTCCATGCACTGGTGTGAGGAGACAGGCTATGCCATTTAAATGCATGCAGCTCACCGACTTCATGATTCAAATACCACATAGGTGAGATCTTGATTTCATTTTAAAATTCTATTTTTTGAGTTGTAACTAGCTAAACTCTGGTGAATCTTTACATTTTATGCAGCTCGATTTGAGTAAGTATGAATGTAACGCTAGGTTATTGGTTCATTCACCAAATGTGAATGATGACTTGATAGTGTTATGGTTGAAGCTGCTGCCTTGCAGCTCCCTGGACGTGAACCTGATCTTGGGTTCTATCAGTGTCGATTTTGCATGTTTTTCCTGAGACTTTCCACTGAGTATTATTATTTTCTTCCACTGAAAAGATATTCTGTAGTCGGGCTTGTTCGTTCATCCAGTTAACAGCAAAGAATGAAAGGTGGTATTAATTGGGGGGGGGCGCGCAAAGGAAATTAGGAAGGTGAACGTAGCATTGTTGAAATGACTGCAAAGGTTAAAGTAACAAGTTAAAATTGTCTTCATTACCTTTAAGTTTTTGTGGTGTTTTATACTGCAACGTGGTGGTATGTTGGTTTGCATGTTAAAGGTTGAAAACTGAACGTAAACTATAATCTGGGACAAATTTAAAATAAAATTAGTTTTACAGAGAATTTGGGCAGATGACGGTTTGCTATACGGTGGGAAGCATGAGTGAATTCCACAATTAGTTTCTTGGTCACTCGATTCTGGAGGTTGCACTGCTATAAGTGATTTTAACCACATGCACCTACCTAGCTACTGGGAGAAATGATCTATTCTTTGGGAAGAATTGTTACAATTTTGTTATCTCCACTATGGTGTTTATTTTGAACCATACAAATTAATCATTTTCTCGTAGTGTCCGCAACAAATTTGTGAAGGCTGCTTGGGAAAAAGAGAAGATCAATGAGAAATGGGAAGCATCTCGCTGGGCAAAAAAAATTGAAGCACGTGCAAAGGTGGGTACTTTTTCAGAAGGCTTCTCCTTGCACTAAGTGTCTAGTTTGAAGTATGTTGAGTAGTTGATGGATCTTAACTGCATTTCAGTTTTATTTAAAGAGCTGCAGTTAATTTCCTAATGTCTTGTCTAGCCTTTACAAAAAAATAATGAATACGATATACTTGCTATTTCCCACAGAGGGCCAAAATGTCTGACTTTGACCGCCACAAGGTCATGAAGGCGAAGAAAATGGTAAGTTTGTTTTAGAATTGTTGATAATTGGAATCCTAACTGATTTATAGCATTTGCTAACCAAGCATTTAACATTAATTCCTGTCTCCACCTGTCCAAGTTTGGACTTCAACTTTTTGGCCTTTTGTATTTATTCTTTTCTTGACTTAATTTACAGCATGTTTGTATTTGGACTGTTTGGGTAATGAATGTTTGTGTGGAAGGGGGCTCTTCACTTGATTTAAGATGTTATTCAATTGAGTATAAAACATAAAAAATACCACTTTGATTATCGTAAATGTAATTTACAAGTAAAACGTAATCTAGTTCAACTGAAGTCCAGAAACGTATGCATACTTAGTAGACCCTTTCTGATTTGCACAATAATCATAATGGGGGGATATGTATGCAAAATAAATTGGAGTCAATACCAGATGCTGTCAGCCAGGTCCCATCTGGCTGAACAGCAACATGTGGCTCTGACAGCATTGAGTAATGCATTTTGGTGGATTGTTAACTTTTGTTTTAATTCTCCCATAGAGAAACAGAATCATCAAGCTAGAATTGTCCAAACTGAAGAAAGCTGCCAGCAAAAAGGCATAAATGTCTACACTTTGAACGTAAGAATAAAGAACTTGTGTTTGAACCAAATTGTTCTGTCTTGATTTTACATGCAATTTTTAAGCTTTTCACTGTGCCTCAGTACATGTGACAATAAACTAAACCATGGTTGTATTTTGAGATCCTTGCCCACATGAGGTGGTGTTTCTATTTAGTATTTTTAGTTATGGACAGATGCAACAGGGAAACGGGTCCTTTGGGTCCATTGTATTTGCACCATCAACCAGCCATTTACATTAACCTTGTGTTAACCGCCAACCCACACATCTTTGGTCTATGCGAGGAAACTGGAGCACCTGGCGAAAACCCATGCAGGCACGCACACTTGTGCACAAACAAATCAAATTCAAGTCTGAAGAAAGGTCTCGCCCCAAAACGTCGCCTATTTCCTTTGCTCCATAGATGCTGCCTCACTCGCTGAGTTTCTCCAGCATTTTTGTCTACCTTCTAAATTCAAGATTGAATCCGGATCTCTGGTGCCAAGCAACTGTTCAATTAGCTATGCTTCTATTTAGCTGCAGAATGTTTGTTAAATCTATGCGAGGGTTGGAGTCCAGATATCTGCAATTGAGACCAGAACAATTATAAAATGGAATTATATTTGCATATTCAGTGTAAAAAACATCCTTTTTAAAACCAGATTCTGTTTGGCATGGCAACATATTTAATACTGTACATTCACCCCTCCACAATATGTTGAATAAAGAGGAATCAATCCAGTATTATCACTCAATATCACGTGTTTAACTTTGTTAGGAAATGGTAGTTGCTTCTTGTAAGCAAGCTGACATTTGTTTGTTTGCTTTCCAGATCTAATGCGTATGTGCATTTGTTGTTTCATTATATATTGATGGATCCAAAATTAATCTACCAATATCCATAACCATCTTCCAATGTGCTGGGTAATACTCCGAATAGTGGTATATACTACACTATACTCCGAATAGCGGTATATACCTACCTATACTTTAATATTGATACTCGTTGATGCCGAGTGAAATTATTCTAATCTGCATCTGTTTGCAGGCTGAAATGTTTAGAGTAATGAGTCCTGTAGAGCAGTCTATGGTGAAGGTTGCTTGTTGATGCTGTTTAACCATATAACCATGTAAGCCATATAACAATTACAGCACGGAAATGGGCCTTCTCGGCCCTTCCAGTCCGTGCCGACCATTTATTTTCCCCTAGTCCCATCTACCTGCACTCAGACCATACCCCTCCATTCCCATCCCGTCCATATACCTATCCACTTTACTTTTAAATGTTAAAATCGATCCTGCCTCTACCACTTCTGCTGGAAGATCATTCCACACAGCCACCACTCTCTGAGTAAAGAAGTTCCTCCTCATGTTACCCCTAAACTTCTGTCTCTTAATTCTCTTGTCATGCTCTCTTGCTTGAATCTTCCCTACTCTTAATGGGAAAAGCTTATCCACGTCAACTGTATCCCTTTCATCATTTTAAAGACCTCAATCAAGTCCCCCCCTTAACCTTCTGGGCTCCAAAGAATAAAGACCTAACTTGTTCAACCGTTCTCTGTAACTTAGTTGCTGGAACCCAGGCAACGTTCTTGTAAATCTCCTCTGTACTCTCTCTATTTTATTGCCATCCTTCCTATAATTTAGTGACCAAAATTGTACACCATACTCCAGAATTGGTCTCACCAATGCCTTGTACAATTTTAACATTACTTCCCTACTCCTATATTCAATGCTCTGATTTATCAAGGCTCTTTCTGTCACTTCATTGATTTAGTTGGTGACTGGATTGAGTTTAGTTCCTTTGTAGGAAATGCCTGCTATTTGGTGTAGATGTTAGGGTTGTACATGTTTGGAATGTTGGGTTACAGCATAGATAGTTTGTCTTCAACACTGATTCTCGATAAGTTGTTGCGAATTGAGCTTATTTATTTTATTCGTTCTAGGGATGTGGGATTTGTAGACTGAGCCAGCATTTAGTTACTCTTGGGAATGTGATGGTGGTCTGCAGTCATGAACTGCTGCAGACTTGAGTGAGTACACCACCAATGCTGTTAGGGATCAGAGGTCCAGGATTTTGACCCTGCAGCAGTGATTCCTGTAGCGCACTTTTTAAGAAAGGAGCGAGAGAGAAAACTGGGAATTACAGACCAGTTAGCGTGACTTCGGTGGTGGGAAAGATGCTGGAGTCAATTATTAAAGAGGTACTAATGGGGCATTTGGATAGCAGTAAAAGGATATGTCAACATGGATTTATGAAAGCGAAATCATGCTTGACTAATCTTCTGGAATATTTTGAGGATGTGACAAGTAAAATGAATGAAGGTGAGCGAGAGGAAGTAGTGTATCTAGACTTTCAGAAAGCCTTTGGTAAGGTCCTGCACGGGAGACTGGTGACTAAAATTAGAGCACATGGTATTAGGGGTAGGGTGTTGACTTGGATAGAAAATTAGTTGGCAGACAGGAAGCAAAGAGTAGGAATGAACGGGTCCTTTTCAGAATGGCAGGCAGTGGCGAGTGGAGTGCCGCAAGGCTCGGTTTTGGGGCCACAACTGTTTACCATATATATTAATAATTTGGAAGAGGGAATTAGGAGCAACACTAGCAAGTTTGCAGATGACACAAAGCTGGGTGGCAGTCTGAACTGTGAAGAGGATGTTGGGAGGATGCAGGGTGACCTGGACAGGTTGAGTGAGTGGGCAGATGTAGTATAATATAGATTCCCTACCCATTGAGGGTAGAGAAGATTCAAACAAGAGGGCATGACATGAGAATTAAGGGACAGAAGTTTAGGGGTAACATGAGGGGGAACTTCTTTACTCAGAGAGTGGTGGCTGTGTGGAATGAGGTTATCCACTTTGGCGGCAAAAACAAGGGGGAAGATTATTATCTCAATGGTGTTGGGTTAGGTAAGGGAGAGGTACAGCGAGACCTGGGCGTCCTTGTACACCAGTCACAAAGTTGGCGTGCAGGTACAGCAGGCAATGAAGAAAGCTCATGGAATGTTGGCCTTCATAACAAGAGGATTTCAGTATAGGAGTAAAGAGGTTCTTCTGCAGTTGTATAGGGCTCTGGTGAGACCACACCTGGAGTATTGTGTACAGTTTTGTCTCCTAATTTGAGGAAGGACATCCTCGTGATTGAGGTAGTGCAGCTTAGGTTCACGAGATTGATCCCTGGGATGGCGGGACTGTCATGAGAAAAGATTGAAAAGACTGGGCTTGTATTCACTGGAGTTTAGAAGGATGAGGAGGAATCTTATAGAAACATATAAAATTATAAAAGGACAGGACAAAAAGAATGGGTGGCGTTTTGACTCTGAACCCTGTTCTCCAGATTAATTGTTCATTTATTGGATGGGATATGGTACACAGTGGAGCTTGCACCTTGGCCATCATGGCTCCGAGTCTGCATGATCTTCTGGTATGTTTAGTGCTGCGTTATAGCTGGCAGCAGAATATGCAATAATATTCATCATCCAAGGACTTTTATTTACATTTATTTTTGTCGGCTGCAGGTACTGTATTTTGATTTCAAATATACATTTATATTGCTTTAGTAGTGGTGTTAGTAGATATCCCAGTTTTATTGTTTGAGTACAGATTGGTAAATGCTGAAAGCCAGTCACTCATTCAATTCTAACCAGTAACTTTGTAGCCGGTGTTTATGGTGTTTTTCCACAAAGACGTGTTTCCACATGTCATAAGATTCCTTTTCCCCAATTGTTTCTAAGCATGCCCATTTTAAGCAAAAGATGTATTAATTGGAGTCACGTAAAGTGTATGTGCTTAATTGCTACATAAGTGGAAAGGTTGTCGCTTACACATTCATTGAAATGAGAGATAAGTGTTGCAGTGTCAGTCAGTCAAAAATCTTTTTACCAGGGTGGAAATATCCAATGCTAGAGGGCTTAGCTGTGAAAAGATGGGGAAAGTTTAATGAAAATGAGTGGAGCAAGTTTTTTTTTTTTAAAGAGCAGTGGGTGCCTGGAATGCATTGCCAGAGGTGGTGGTGAAGGCTGGTATTTAAGAAGCTTGTAGATACACTCGTGGAAGTGCAGGGAATGGAGAGATATGAATCGTGTACAGGCAGATGGGATCGCTTTAACCTGGCATCATGTTCAGCATAAATATTGTGGACCAAACTGTTCCTGTGCTGTACTTTTCCATGTTCAGGATTGATGACTGCTATTTATATAACCAAGTATTGGGAAAGAATGTGTCAGGCTTCAAAAATAAATGTTGGTTTAGTCAATGTATGAAATGAATGCAGGGCTGCAGATGAGAAGCCTTATCCAATCTTTGGTTCCCACCCATCTCTTTCAGTCAGGAAAAAGAATTGCATATCTCACCAATCAATTTTGTATAGTGTAAGTAGCTTTCCCTGTGTAAATACAATGAACACAGCTTTTAACAGTAAAACACATGTTCCTAGTTACTTCGTGTGCACCATTCTCAAACCTTAAAGATTTGACTTTAACATAATTTTGACCTTTATGTACCATTTTAAAGTGCTATACTTTGTTCTCTGGTCCATTATTTACTGTTTTCAAAGTAGCGTCAGCAACAACATTATGGACGAAAGGTTCACTACTACCACATTCCGCATGTAATATTTATATAAGGCTCACGGCATTTAGATTTAACACTGATAGTAAAACTGGCTAGTATTGACGTTTTTTTCCAGGCATCGTTTCGGGTTGAGTTTTTCACTCGAATGCTCAAAGTCCACTGGTCATTTGCATTAAAATGATCGTATTATTGACAGACAGATGAAAATTGAACAGACTAAGACCATCGTAGAAAACAAAAATAGGAGTCCACTGAATGCAAATTCACTCATTGGTGTTTGGCTCACTGGAATTTCTGCTGGGATCATGTTGGTTTGGTTTAACATATAACCAAGTGACCAGCCCATGTTGCTGTTTTCTACCTGCAATCAATTGAAACTATTAGTGAGCTATATATTCAAGTTTAATTTCTGTACACAAAGGTTTGAAGACTTCAAAGAGACACACAAATGTATTGTCACACAACAGTTCTATGTGATATTACCTGGTTGATAGTAGCTACCAACATTATTATAGTGCTCACATGCTCAAAATATAGTATTTTTGGATTATTAATAATTCACAGTATTCTCTCCGCCTGACTCCTTGCTGCTGTTCCTGCTCACCGCCTCTTATTATTGAAGGACACATGCGTAGCTAGTATGACTTTTATGTTTTCCAAGGTATTTCGGAGGACACTTGCAAATTGAATTTGGCACTAAGGCATGTCAAATTTATTGTACGGTGCAGATACATTGAAAATCTTGCTTGCACATTGGTGCAAGGAAACGGGTTTAAAGAGAATAGGATATGGCTTTTCCAGCTGTAGGGATGGGAATTGGAGAGGAGCAGATTTCGTGGAGGTTGTGGGACCTGAGCAAGTTGCAGAAAAAAGGAAAAGTTGGAGGTCAAAGATCTTTAACTCTGCTCTAAACTAAACATCATTGATTGCATCATTGTTTATGGAATATGAGGGTTTCCGATTGTGTGAAAGTATGTGATTGAGTTGTTGCTACTAGATGTGTCCATTTAACATTTGGGGTTAACATATGATTTAGTGTTTGATGGCACTGGGACTCTACTCACTGGGGTATAGAAGGATGAGGAGGGACCTCACAGTGAAAGGCCTGGATAGAATGGATGTGGAGAAGATGTTTCCACTAGTGCAGGGGTGTCAAACTCATTTGAGGTCACAGGCAAAAGTGACCGTGCGCACTGGATTGTACCATGCACGCGCGTATGCAGCCCGATCCGGCACCGGGGGCAGCTGCAGCCCACAAATCATCCCACGGGCCGGATTGGACCCCTTCGCAGGCAGCGAGTTAAAGCAGACTATTTGCAGTTTAAAAAAAGACCCAAATTGCTAGAACCTATGCTTTATTTCACCACTGATCTCTTTGTTGCTAACCATTCTTCGTTGCTTACCATTTAAACTCCCCTTCCCATCACTGTCCTGTGCATCCTTCATGCCAGACTGAGGTCACTCACAAACTGGAGGTACAGCACCTCATATTCCACTTGGGCAGCTTACAACCTAGTTAGTTTCCTAAAATTGGAGAATTAAATCTGCAAACATTTCTGCCCCCCCCCCAACAACTTCTCTGCACCCACACAGACTCTCACTCATCTCTTATATCCTTATCTCATATTTTTTCCTTTCATCTTTGGCCTTTATCCAACCATTTGTGTATGAAACCCACCCCTTGTGTGTGTCCACCTATCACTCACCAGACTTTATCCAGCCCCTCAAGTTTAGTTTAGAGACAGTGCAGAAACAGACCCTTCAGCACACCAACCAGCGATCTTTGTACACTTGAAACAATTTACCATTTTTACCAAAGCCAAATCAACCTACAAACCTGTACATCTTTGGAGTATGGGAGGAAACCGGAGCACCCTGGGGAAAACCCACAAGGTCATGGGGAGAATGTACAAATTCTGTACAGACAGGATCGAACCTGGGTCTCTGGTGCTGTGTCATCAGTCAGCTTTCTCCCTCGCCTCACCATGATAAATCTGAAGACGTCACCTATCCATGTTCGTCAAAGATGATGCCTGAGCTAGCCAGCAAAGTTACTCCAGCACTTATTTTTGTAAACCAGCATCAGCGGTTCCTTGTGTCCACTATTTGAAGTTAATTGGGAGGTTTCCAAAACTGGTAGGTAGAAACCAATACACTGGCATTATGTCTGGGTAAACTTCACAGCTCCCATGCTCGTAAGTTGGCCCATCAAACCTACAATCAAAGGCTTTCTGAAAATCTAGGTAAACAACATCCACTGACTTTCCTTTGTCTGTCCTGCTATTTATTTCCTCAAAGAATTCCAGCAGATCCATCAGACATGATCTCCCATTCACAAAACCGTGCTGCCCAGCCTATTTTATCATGAATTTCTAAGTACTCTAACCACACTCTTTATAATGATCTCTAAAATCTTATCAACCCCTGAAGTCAGGCTAACTGGTCTATAGTTTACACTCTTCTTCTTTGCTTCCTTATTATACAGCGGGGTAATATTTGCAATTTTCCAATCGTCTGAAACCACTCCTGACTAGTGATTCTTGAAATATCACTACTAATGCCTCCACAATCTCTAAATCCACCTCTTTCAGAATCGTGGGGTGCAGTCCATACAATCTAGGTGACTTATTCACCTTGAGACCTTTCAGTTTCCCAAGCACCTTCTTATTAATGCCACTCCATTAGCTTCCACCCCCTGACTCTTGAATATCAGGCATGTTGCCCCACTGTGAAGACTGATGCAAAAAAGTTACTCAATTCCTCTGGTTGATGTGACGAAGCTAATTTTGAACATGGACATAACGATTCTCAGGCTCTTGTACGCCCCAATGCGACATTGAGAAGAAAGTGTGGCCAGAGTGGTTTTTAATGATATTAGTTGCTTTTTTGAGGCTTCGCTTCCTGCCGATCCCTTTTAATGGTGAGCAGGTCATGGATTACTGAACCAGACCATGATGCACCCAGTTAGTGTGGTGTTCACAGTACACCTGTAGAAGTTTAATATAGCATGTATATATTCAACATGTTTGAATCTCAAACCTCTGATAAAATAGAGGCATCGATGAGCTTTTTTTGTGCTGGGTCAATGTACAGTGTAGAGCATATTGACTGGTTGCATCACAGCCTGGTTCAATAACTCGAACATCCAGGAACAACAGAGATTACAAAAAGTGGGGAGCACTGCCTGTATAGTCAAGGGTACTGACCTCCCCACCATTAAAGAGGTCTATAGGAAGTGCTCTCTCACAAAGGCAGGCAGTATTTTCAAGGCCACACACACCCTGGCAATGGTCTCATTTCACTCCTGCCGTTGGAAGAAAGTATAGGAGTCTGAAAACTAACGGCCAGGTTCAGGAACAGCTTCTTCCCAACAGCCCTCAGGCTATTGAACACTACAAACGCTGACTAACCTATAAACGTCCTTGGTTGCACTAGGGACATTGGGCTTTGTTTAGTTTTTTTGCACTATAATTTTTTTTAATTGAGCTTTTTTTGTTAGATAATTATCTATGGAATACTGTGTTTACAAACCTCATTGTGCTGCTGTAAGTAAGAATTTCATTGTTCTGTTTTGGGATTTATGACAATAAAGCACTCTTGACTCTATATGCTACAGGTGATATTACCCAGTTGCTGCTTCTGTGAACCACTGCAAGTTTGCTATCACCACTTTAATAAAAGACTGTGAGAAAACTCATCCTTCCAAATTTGGTTCAGTAATATGCCCTGATTGTGACTGCATACAATCTTCCTCCCCCCCCCCCCCTCCCCCGCCAGGATTAGAGTTTATAGTGATCGAAATTAAAGTCCTAGTCTCCCAAGTGTTTCACAAAAAACAATGTAACAGAAGTGATGAAGTCTAAGAAACAACTTTTTGTACTTGCCTGTTTCTGAAAACTAATTTTGGTCCAAGTTTCATGATTAAACTTGTAACCTCGCACTAGAAGAGCGTAGATGTAATTGGCATTGAAACATTGCGCTCTGCGATCTGAGTCTGACATATTTGGCAATGACTGTTGAACCTGCAACATAAATCTTTTAGTTTACATTGACAGTAGATAATGATCACAATGCACTTTTCACAATGCCTGCAGTCTGTCTTTTCACCCTTTTTAGTGTCTAAAAACTTTTTATTTTGGAGGTCTAATCTTTTTATGTGGGGGGGAAACTATTTTCTCAGTCCAATCTGGTCAGAGATGTGGTTTTCCTCCGAATCGCATATTCGCCCTCTCCGTGCGGCCTAACCTTTGGGACTGGAGCGGCGTTTCCTGCATGAATCAGCCGGGACTACAGCTTCGGCGGTGGCACAGCGCTGGGACACCACGGAGCGGGCGATGCCTTCCCCGCCGTGCTGTGACCACCGACTCCAACATCCGAGGAACTGTGGCAGCGGGCGTCCAGCCGTGGGCGGAGCTGGATTTAAAACACCGCGGAGCCTGGGAACCGAGATCGCCAGAGTCGAGGCACCAACCAACGCGGCCTGAGGACTTCGGGAGCCGCGGTCTCCAGGGAGGAAGTGGCTGCTCCAGACATTCCAAGCCGCTGAGGAGTGTTCACCTGACGCCGGAGTTCCATCTTCCCGGGAAGAGGGCCTATAATATCGGGCTGCCATTGTGGTGACTGGCAGTGGAGGCCTCAAATAGGCCCCGACCTCGGGTGGACTAGGAGGTGGAGGACTGGACTTTTTAGTGTCTTCCCTCACAGTAGAAAGTGTTGATTCTGCTGTTGGGGGGACGTTCATGTTGAATCCTATAGTGTATTGTGTCTTTTTTCTCTTTTTTTCTTTTATATGGATGTATGGTAATCTAATTTCTTTTTCTCTGTAAAGCACTTTGGCATCAATGTGATTTGATTTAAAAGTGCTATATAAATAAAAAATACTTTTAGATTTTGTCTGTCATTGTCAATTTGTATTCAGTTTGTTAGATATCTGCTGGTGTTTAGCTTAGCCTGGAGATATAACATGGAAACAGAGTCCACGCTGATCATCGATCACCCATTCACGCTAGTTCTATATTATCCCGCCTTCTCATCCACTCCCTGCAATTTTTACATGGACCAATTTACGTACAAACCCACATGTCTTTGGGATATTGGAGGAAACCAACACTGTCATAGAGAGTGTGCAAACTCCATATAGAATGCAGCCAAGGTCTGCCACTGCAAGGCTACCCTTATTTGATACAGTGGCATGCAGCTCACCTATTAGCAGCATGAAAATAGCTTGTTTTGTTAAACAGGCACTCATTAAGCATAACACTACATGTGACGCATGCATTTTCTGTGTGAAAACTATCCAGTCGACATTAAAGCAGGTCTCCCAGTGCGACCGAAGGAAAAACGGTCACAGCCACCCTGGATTGAGTAGTGGCTGTATCAACTTGTGTGAATAAAATGTAGTTATGAATTATGTCACTTACTTGGTTCCAGCTTTCCATACAGAAAGATTTGACTGTTGAGAGGAAAATATCCATGGGAAATGATCCAGTTAAATTCAAGGCTTCCATTGTCTCAGAGAAACCAGAAAAGGCCTAGTTTAAGAGGAATAAATCCACAGGTAAAGCTCATGGTTTGATCAATATGATGAAGACAAAGTATGAAATTCCACTTAGTTATTACACACCACAAATTCTCCGTGTATCAGTTGGTTGATTACATTCAAACGCTCTGTCCAAGCGCCTTTAACATAAGAGGATGTAAACATAAATGTTGATAATAGTAGCTGGTGGCACAGAGTAGGATTTCCAGTTCCGATGAGGGTGACGTCAGCATTATAGTTCTCTGGTAGTTTATCTACAATGCAGGAACTTTCAAAGACTTCCTCCAGTTGTAGTTTCATAGTGTAGTGCGTGGGAAGACACGGGTCTTCAATTTTTGATTCATTGGCAGAATTCTGGGTGGGTAAAACAAAAGCATATGCAAATATATGATTACTTATGCAGATATAGAACTAATACAATTAACTAAGAACTTCCATTTCGATTGCGCCTTAAGATGAATTAAATAACACAAAAAATGTAAACATATGAATTAGGAACAAGAGTAAGCTATTTAGACGTGCACCCCCATTTAATAAGTTCAAGGCTGATCTCATTTTAATCTCAACCATACATTTCTGTCTATTCACATTAACCTTTCATCTCTGTATTTTAGAGCTATGGGACCATTGTCTCAGGATGATGGGGTAACTATTTAGGATGAGTAGAAATTGCTTTTGTTAGTAATTAATCTTCAGAATCCTTAAATGGTTGTAGATAATCAACCATTGAATGGTGAATTTTGATTTCTCTGGGGAATCAATGTAAAGTGGAAATGTTCACATTTCAGAACAATTATTGAGAGTATCCAGGTGGATATCAATGCCAAAAAAAGTTAAAAAATGAAGCATTATGAATATTTAGTGGAGGATATGCCCTGACGTATTGAATGGTGCAGCTGGCAGAAGTGCCTGTATAACCAACTCTTCCACTTGTGTTTTATGGTTTCAGCGACTTGAAGCAAAGAAAAGTTTTTGTAGTGAGGTGCCTTCTATATTTAGGATATGCAGCACAAAGTTTGAGAATGGTAGAATCCTGCAAGATGTTAGTTGAGGGAAAACATTGGCCTGGAAACCATCTTAGTTAATGTTGAAGTAGAGCTGTGAACGTGATTGCATTCACCCGAACTTGCGGCTACTATATTGATTTAAGATCTTATTCAACAATGTAGCATTCCCTGAGGAATAGACTGGGAGTATTGGACCAGATACTGTGCTCATCTAGCGTCAGAGGTATGGCTGCTGTTCACTGAGCTAGCACTGACACTGTGTCAATACATAAAACAAATATTCAAATCCTCTTTAATTACATTCTGCTTTGAGTTCAGACTTTCTGAAGGTGGGCTCCGGGAGGAGAGTCTCGCTGATTGGATCACTTATCAGAAATATTTTATGTGCTGCCCACATCTTTCTCTCCAGTTACATACATTTGTCCCTTTTTGGTATAGGAACAACTAATTACCTAAAGAAAGCACAGCAATCTGTACCTGAATTGATATTATGCTTCAGTTAGTAATATTGAAATCAATATTTGAACCTGGCAATAGTTGACTGCATTAGGCTTAATCATGGCAGAGTTGGTGTATTAAAAATAAAGTCTGCCCTCTGTGGTGAGCACAGGAGACGCCATCATATTTTGAAAGTCGAAGGAGTTCTCTCTGGAATCCTGACAAGTGAATAATCTTAGATAGACACAAAAAGCTGGAGTAACTCAGCGGGACAGGCAGTATCTCTGGAGAGAAGGAATGGGTGACGTTTCGGGTCGAGACTCTTTTTCAGACTGGTTAGGGATAAGGGAAATTAGAGATATGGACGGTTATGTGGAGAGATAAAGAACAATGAATGAAAGATATGCACAAAAGTAACGATGATAAAGGAAACAGGCCATTGTTGGCTGTTTGTAGGGTGAAAATGAGAAGCTAGTGCGACTTGGTTGGAGGAGGGATAGAGTGACAGAGGGAATGTCAGGGCTACCTGAAGTGAGAGAAATCAAAACTCATACCACTGGGCTGTAAGCTGCCAAAGCGAAATATGAGTTGCTGTTCCTCCAATTTGCGTTTAGCCTCACACTGACAACCCACCACTAGTCACATTTTCCATCTCCACCCCTTTCCGCCTTCTGCAGAGATCAGTCCCTCCGCAACTCCTTGGTTAACTCATCCCTTCCCAAAAACCAGCCCCTCCCCGGTATCTTCCCCTGCAACCGCAGAAGATGCAACACCTGTTGCTGTACTTCCTCCCTCGACTCTGTCCAGGGACCCCAACAGTCCTTTCAGGTTATGCAGAGGTTCACTTGCACCTCCTCCAATCTCATCTACTGCATCCGTTGTTCAAGATGTGGACTCTTATACATCCGTGAGACCAAATGCAGTCTGGGCGATCGTTTTGCGGAACCTTCGCTCAGTCCGCCTGAACCTACCTGATCTCCCGGTTGCTGGATACTTTAAATCCCATTCCTACACAGAACTTTCTGTCCCAGGTCTCCTCCATTGTCAGAGTGAGGCTTAATGCAAATTGGAGAACAGCATGTCGTATTTCGCTTGGGCAGCTTACAACCCAGTGGTATGAATATTGATTTCACTCACTTCAGGTAACCCCGGCATTCCCTCTCTCGATCCTTCCCCCACCTAAGTCACACTAGCTTCTAGTTTTCACCCTACAAACAGCTTGCAATGGCCTGTTTCCTTTTTTGCATATCTTTCATTCATTGTTCCTTATCTCTCCACATCACCGTCTATATCTCTCATTCCCGTATCTCGGACCAGTCTGAAGAAGGGTTTCGACCTGAAACTTCACCCATTCTCTCTCCCCAGAGATGCTGCCTGTTCCGCTGGGTTTCTCCAGCTTTTTGTGTCCATGTTCGGTTTAAACCAGCATCTGCAGTTCCTTCTTACACAGCTGAACAATCTTGATATGATCACTGTCATTGATCTTACGGGAGCTTGCTGTGTACCAAGTCACCACAGCAACTCCATTTCAAACTGCTATGAAACATTTAGGCATTGAAAGATGATGTGGAAATGCAAGACTTTAAGGACATATAAAAAAACAAGAAATACATATATTTCCAAATTGAATTCTTTGAGGTTATACCTGGATGAGTTTTGCCCAATAGATCTTCTCAGCTTCGTCTCGTCCATAACAGGCTAGGCTTTCAATGTAGACATAATAGTTGTAGTTATATAAGGTGATTACTGTGCTGTTATATTTAAGTGAATGTTGTTTAGGGACAAATGCTATTTCTGAAGAGGCTCCACCCAGATCCAGAGTACCTTTGGTCGTTATTGTAAACTTTCGTTTTGGCTGTGTCCAAGTACGTCCCTACCAAAGGATTTGGGTCAGAAAAGAGAAAACAATGTTGGAAGAAGACATTGATAACTTGCATTTATACAGTGACACCACATCGTGTGGATAATGACCCACAAAACTTCACAGAAGTGCAATCAAACAAGGTTTGGCATTGATCCTATTTAGTTCAATTAGCAATTTGTGTAGTTGGGTGAACACGCCCACAGGATTAAGTGGCATCTTCTGAACATCACAAGGTAGAGATGCCAGCATTTTTGCATCTCCTTCAAAGGGTCTTGGCTTTGAGCCTTACTCTTGAGACTTACATGGAACACAAATTAGTACAGCGCAGGAATAGGCCCTTTGGCCTATGATGCAATGCCAAATTAAATTAATTCCTCTTATCTGCACATGATCTATATCACTCCATTCCCTACCTATTCATGCGCTCATCTAAAGCCTGTTAAATGCCACTTTCTCTGTGTAAAAAAAACGTTCACACCTATTTTATTCTTTCCCCTTCGCTCCTTAAAGCTATGCCCTCTAGTTTTTGATTTTCCCACCCCAGGATTGAGGTTCAGAATATCTACCCTATCCATGCCTCTCATATTTTTATAAACTTATCCCCTTTGCCTCTGATTCCCCCCCCAGAGAAAACAATCCAAGCTTTGTTCAACCTCTCATGGCTAATACCCTCTAATCCAGGCAACATCCCGGTAACCTCTTCTGCACCCTCTCCAAATACTTTACATACCTCCCATATAGGGATCACGTGAATTAACAGTCTCATTGTGGTACTGAGAGAATGCATCAGTATTTAGTTTAGTATAGAGATACAGCATGGAAACAAGACCTTCGGCCCACAGAGACTAGCGATCCCCGCATATTAACATTATACCAACCCGAAACGCCACCCATCCTTCCTCTCCAGAGATGCTGCCTGACCCGCTGAGCAATTCCAGCACTTTGTGTCCATTTTTGGTATAAACCAGCATCTGCAGCTGTTCGTTTCTACCACTTGTTTCCACTCTTGCCCTGTTCTGATGAAGGATCTTTGACCTGAAACATTGACTCTAATTCTATTCCTGCAGACGCTATCTGAAGACAAGTTTCCAGAATTTTCTGTTTCACAATATTCGCTACATCATGAATGTAGCTTTGACAAACCTGGCGGAAGTTATCCAGTAAGTAATTTGCTGTAATCCATCCATAGGCCCCTTCCTCCTTCCCTGAGATAATCTGGGCGCTTTTAAATTCAAATGGTGAGGAGTGGAGGCAGCCTTCAATAACAGTGAGGATCATAGATGCAACCGTTGGATTCCGTATCCTGGCAGACTGAAACAAAGGGTGGAAGCAATTTAGAGAAGTACACACATTGGAATATGTAAATCTGAGGAAGGACATTATTGCCATAGAGGGAGTGCAGAGAAGGTTCACCAGACTGAATCCTGGGATGTCAGGACTGTCTTATGAACAAAGACTGCATAGACTCGGTTTATACTCTCTAGAATTTAGGAGATTGAGAGGGAATTTTATAGAAACTTACAAGATTCTTAAGGGGTTGGACAGGCTAGATGCAGGAAGATTGTTCCCGATGTTGGGGAGGTCCAGGACAAGGGGTCACAGCTTAAGGATAAGGGGGAAATCCTTTAGGACCGAGATGAGAAGGACTTTTTTCACACAGAGAGTGGTGGGCCTCTGGAACTCTCTGCCACAGAGGGTAGTTGAGGCCAGTTCATTGGCTATATTTAAGAGGGAGTTAGATGTGGCCCTTGTGGCTAAGGGGATCAGAGGGTATGGAGAGAAGGTAGGTACGGGATACTGAGTTGGATGATCAGCCATGATCATATTGAATGGCGGTGCAGGCTCGAAGGGCCGAATGGCCTACTCCTGCACCTAATTTCTATGTTTCTATGTAAATGCTAAGAGGATGCTTCTTCTCAAGGGTGAGTTCGGAAGTAGAGGACATGGTCTCAGAACAATGTGGCGCCCTTAAGATTGAGATTGGGAAAACTTTCCTCTCTCAATGAGTCTCAGTTGTTGGAATTTGGCATAGTGCTGTTACGACAGGGTCCTTGGGTATATTTAACAGTGAGACAGATAGATTTGTTAACAGTAATAGGAGTCAAAGATTTTAGGAAAAGGCAGGACAAAGAACTAAAA
This sequence comes from Raja brachyura, assembly GCA_963514005.1. The sequence goes on from OY740784.1 coordinate 77,226,457, forward strand.
ACATATCAGTTTGGCCATGATCCTATTGAATGGATGTACAAGTATAAGGGCTGAATGATCTTGTTGTGATCTTAGTCATAGAGACATGCAGTGTGGAATCATGCCCTTCGATCCCAACTTGCCCAAACCGACCAACAAGTCCTATCTACGCTGCCCCACTTGCTTGTATTTGGCTAATATCCCTCTAACACTTTGCTAATCATATATCTGTCTAATTGCATCTTAAACGTTGCGATAGTCCCTGCCTCAACTACCTCCTCTGGCAGCTTATTCCATACACCAACTGCCCTTTGTATGAAACGGTTACTCCTCAGAGTCCTATAAAATAAATTCCCCCTTCACCTTAACCTGTGCTCTCAGGTTCTCGATCCCCCCACTTTGCGCAAGAGATTTTGTGTGTCGACCTGATCTATATCTTCTCATGATATTTTTATATCTTTTGGTCTCTGAAATCCCAAGTGTTTTGGTTTGTGATTTGAATGGTATAGTCTTTTAGCTTTGGATGACAAATCCTTTGAAATGTTTAAATGAATGTTCTCATGATCTTACTGGAGTAGTCGCATTCCTGCAGTAGCTCCAAGGTAGAGAGGAGTAACATTGTGTTTCTCTGCTGGGATCACATCTATTGTTCTATTGAGACACCATTCTATTGACCGAGCTGCCTTTGCGGGTTCTTTGTCAAAATGGGAAATAGCAGATCCTGTGAATGGGAAGTCACACACTTTAAAAAATCGTAAAGAACTTAGGACTTACCAAAGCATCTTACTGATAACAAAGTATGCCACATAGAAACATAGAAACATAGAAAATAGGTGCAGGAGTAGGCCATTCGGCCCTTCGAGCCTGCACCGCCATTCAATGTGATCATGGCTGATCATCCAACTCAGTATCCCGTACCTGCCTTCTCTCCATACCCCCTGATCCCTTTAGCCACAAGTGCCACATCTAACGCCCTCTTAAATATAGCCAATGAACTGGCCTCAACTACCTTCTGTGGCAGAGAATTTCAGAGACTCACGACTCTGTGTGTAAAGAATGCTTTCCTCATTTCGGTCCTAAAGGAATTCCCCCTTATCCTTAGACTGTGACCCCTTGTTCTGGAACACAGATTGGATATGGCCAGCATCCATAAATGATAGCATGAAAACAACCAGATTCTTTAAAGCAGGGGTGTCAAACTCATTTTAGGTCACGGGCCGGAATGGCCATAATGTGACTTCATAGGGGCCGGATTAGTTGTGCACGCGTGCGTGCTCCAACAGCTATCGTTGCCTTCGCTTTTTCAACCTGCTTGCGTGTGTCTAAATATCTGCTATAACTACAAAGTGTTTCACTTTACGAATTACATTTCTGACGCAGAAGATTGCCTTGCAAGCATTACTTTTATGATTGGTTTTAACTTGCAGTCATAGGCTATAAGAAAGTTGTGATGAGAGAGAGAAAAAATAATGCTATTTTGGCTGTTTTGGGAGCCGCACCCTTTCCATTAATAAACCATTTGAAATCGAACATTAGCAGACACAAATGTAGACCTAACAAAACCAATTGCCCAGCAATCAAACTCGGACAATGAACACAGTTAGCCTCGAAATTTTTTTGAAGTGATTACATTTACAATAATAGAATAGTCAGAAAATGAATGAATCACAATATTATGAGACTTTTTAATTTCATAATGCATTTTGCTTACATGTCGCAGTGCATCAAACAGCGTCACTCATTTTTCACTTGCTACTTCCAGACACCTGACATGTCTTGGCTTTAACCAACCTGTCAACATCAGGGACCAGTTTCTGGGCAGCTGTGATTTTCATAATGTCATTGAGATGTCTGTGTGTCAGCTGCGAGCACAGTTTGGATTTGTCAATGTTCATTATGGAGAACGCCTGCTCACAGAGATATGTTGTCCTGAACATGCAACGGATCTTTGAGGCAAAATCTGTCAACTTGGGGTGCATTGGTTCCAGGTATTGATAGAATCAGTCCAGACCCACAGTCTCAAATTCATATTTCAAAGACGAGTCACATTGAACTTCAATTAGCTCCATTTATAGTTTCTCCGGCACATCTGATGCTGTGTTGACGGCAAACGGCGAGCAAAATAGTGAGAATTGCTTCTGGAGCTGAGTGAAGACTAGGAAACGATTCTGAAACTCACTTTTCAGCCGTGATATTTTGTCCTTGTACCTGTCCATGTTGTCATTATTCCAATGAGCGACACGCACAGACTGCAAAGAGGGGAAATGAGCTGGGTTGCTCCGGGATAGTTGCATCTCCCACAGGCCTAATTTAATTTGAAAGGCAGGAATGTTGTTGTAGTATTCCGTAACAAGTTTCTTGTGGCCTTGCATGATAACATTAAGCACATTTAAGTGCTCTGTTACATCCACCAAAAATTCAAGATCATGAAGCCAGTCTCAATTATACAACTCTGCCACTGGCTTCCCTTTCTCGTTCATGAATAGTCCAATTTCCGCACGTAATTGAAAAAATCATTTGAGCACAACCGCTCTGCTCAACCAGCAGACTTCAGTGTGGTGGGGTAGGCCGTGTACAATATTACTTTCGGCCAAAAGAGTGTTATTGTCACGTACACGAATTGGTGTAGTGAGATTTGAGTTGCCATTGCAGCACAGCAATAAGAATAAAACACAACATAAAACATAAAAACATCCCCCCACAATGGTTCCCACTGTGAGGGAAGGCAACAAAGCTCAGTCCTCTTCCTCTTGTGGGCCTATTGAGGCCTCTGCAGTCGTCGCGACTGCGGCCCGATGTTTCAGGCCCTCTTGCCGGATGATGGAGCTCAGGCGTCGGAAGAACACTTACAGCGGCTTGGAGTGTCTGGAACGGCCGCTTCCTTCCCGTAGACCACAGCGCCTGAAGTCCACAGGCTGCGCTGGCCGGAGCTCCAACACTGGCGAACTCGGGGAAAGATCCCAGGCTCTGCGGTGTTTAAACTCAGCGCCGCCCGCAGCTGGACGCTCCACAACCACAGCTCCGCGATGTTGGAGTCGGCGGTCTGCGCACTCCGGAGCTTAGGGATTGAGAAATACAGTCCCTCACCCCCCACATAAAAAGACTAGACCTCCAAAACAACAACTTTTTAACACACTAAAAATGTAAAAAAGGGGTGAAAGGACAAACAGCTGCAGGCAGGACAGCCATACTCGACGGTGCCCCCTCTGGGATGGCGTCCCTTGGCTCTAATAAAATTTACCCGTGTTGATTACTACATCCATGAAATTGTCCATTCTCCGATTCTCTCTGCCACATTCATTCTTGACAAGCTGATATTACCAAAAGCCTGTCTCTTCTCAGGGCACACCATCTCAACTGCCGTCAGCATTAATGATTTGATGAATTCCCCCTCTGAGTATGGCTTTGACACAACAGCTATTTTGTTAGCAATTATATAGCTGGCCTTGACAGCTCCATCATGAGTCTCTTGACTTTTGGTGAACACTGATTGCTGTTTTTTCAGAGCTGCTTCAAGCTCGTTTACCTTTTACGTTCTGAGTCGTCCTGCTTACTTGTTATATTTTTCTCCGTGTGACGTCTCATAGTGTCGTTTGATATTGTACTCATTTGCCACAGCCACATGTTGCGAGCATATCAGACTCCCAGGTTTGCCGTTGACCTCACAGAAGAAAAAAAGATCTTTCCAATTATTGTTGGATATCTGATCTTCAATGTCAACTTTTATTTTCTTCGAAAGCATTTGGAACCACAGTAGCAAACAGTCTCAGCCTTGCTACAGTTGTTAACAGTAGGACAGGCCCTACCAGCATCCGACTCCATGCGGTGAGCGCGATCAAACTAGAAGCGGGGGCCGCGCGGAGGTTGGGTGATCCCTGTACAGGGCCGTTCCCAACAGCATGCGCCTGCATGCGGCAAGCGCGACCAAACCGGCAGCGAGGGCCACGCGGAGATCTGGTGAGTGGCGCAACACGGCGCAAAGTGAGGCGAACTTGGAACTAAGTCTTAAAGGTAAGTTCGCCAGGACAGAGAGGGGCACACAGAGAGGGGCACAGAGGCACACACAGAGAGGGCCACGGAGCCACACACAGAGCGGGTCACGGAGGCACCTACAGAGAGGATCACGGAGGCACGACGTCGAGGCGGTGTGTAATGCGTCGAGGCGACTGCGAGCCAATAAGCCGTTGTCACGCGGAATTTTTGAACATGGTCAATTTTTCGGAACCCCGCGCGATGTCGGGACGAACTCTGCACAATTCCACACAGCTCCGGCAATCGAAGTGGGACCGGCCCCGCGACGCCGGACGGCTCAATCGACCACGTTAGGTCGCGCTCATCGCATAGAGTTGCATGCTGGTGGGACAGGCCATTTACTTACCTGAGTACTCTGTGTGTTTAACTGTGTCTGACAACGTAAGTGGGGCCCTAGTGGTCTTCAGTGCAGGGTGGTAGGTGCTTATGCACAGCGGGTGGTTAACTGCCGCCTATTGTTTTCTAAGCACACACGACAAGCTGCCGACGCAGCAGGCGGCACAGACAGCGGTGGGAGAGAGAGCGGCTGCCATACAGATCTATAATAAATGGTCGTCAATATACTTTTTTTTCCCCAAATCATCCGGACTCGCGCCGGTAGTTTGACACCCCTGCGTTAAAGTGCTGCTGTATGGATAGAAGACAGGGAGAATTCTCTTGCCCTTCATCAAAATAATGTTATGAGATTATTTTAAGTCCAACTGATAAAGATGGATGTCCCATTGGTAAAGATATTATGTCCTATTGAAAGATGGCATCCCCAACATTATAGCACTCCCTCTGTATTACACTGAACATGTTATCAAACCTGAGCCCATGACCTTCTAACTCAGAGTTGAGCACTACCCAAGAGAGATGGCTTTTGCATTAGGCAGTGTAGCCCTACTACCCACTCCAAGACCAACCTGAAGGGTGACCAGACACTAATGCTGAATATCATTTCCCATCTAATACCCTGCTCACCACAGCTCTAAATGATGTTAATGAAGTGAGAGATAGGTTTGAAATGGATTTGAGCACCGCACCTTCACTTTCACACTTGTACGTTTCACTGACGACACCCGTGTTATTCTCCTTTTCTGCTGGCCAGTTATAAACATAAACAGTTGTACTGGAGGCCCCGGCATCGAAGACAATTCCATACTAGGAAAGATACAGAATGGTCATAATAAGAGACAATTAAAGTTGTAGTAAAGCGGTTAAAGACAGTGAGTAAAATATTGTTATATCAACGCATTTGGAACAGAGATTCAATTTAGCCATAACTGTGTATGGTCGGGGGTTAATGTGATATATTAAGGGAAGCAATTAAGATGTAGGTGATTGGGCAATCTGAACCATAGGTGACTGGGCAATCTGAACCCAATTAAGATGTAGTTAGTTATATCTGGGCTGTAGTTAGATATAATTTGGCTACAAATTACAGTCTATGCCAATGGTTAATGTAGAAACGAGGATCTGCAGATGCAGGTTTACAAATAAAGACACAAAGTGCTGGAGTAAATTAGTGGGTCACGCAGCATATTTGGAGAACAGTCTGGAGATGTGCCTGAAGAAGAGTCTGAAGAAGGGTCCAGATCTGAAATGCCACCTATCCATGTTCTCCAGAGATGCTGACTGACCCACTGTTACTCCAGGACTTTGTGTCTTCCAATGTATAATGTGCTATGGAAGTATTTTCCATTACTTTTGTGTAGGAAAGAACTGCAATGCTGGTTTAAATCAAAGGTGGACACAAAATGCTGGAGTAACTCAGTTTGACTGGCATCATCTCTGGAGAGAAGGAATGGGTGACGTTCGGGTCAAGACCCGTCTTCAGACCCATTCCTTTTTTCCTATGTTAACAATCACAATATAGTTGCACTCCTAATGGATGCCCTCTCTGCGTTACCACCATCCAGCTGCTAATACTTAACCCCTCAATTTGTGCATCTCCCACTTGCTGCCTCCTTTTACTTCACTGAGATTGAAATTGGGTGTTTGGCAACCTCTCAACTGGATGCCTCCTCTCAGCTCCGTGGCTTGAGCCACATGGGTTCCCCCTAGGTTTCCTCTCACATCTTAAAGACGTGTGAGTTGTTAATGTTAATTGGACACCGTAAATTATCCCTCGTGTGTAAGTGAGTTATAGAATTTGAGGGGAGTTATAGGGAACGCGGAGGAGATGAAAATGAGATTAGTGTAGAATTAATGTAAATAGGCACTTTGTGATTGTCGTAGACTCGGTGGGCTGAAGGGCCTGTTTTCCTGCTGTATGATTCTACGAATATATCCAGCCTGCTCCCCACTGCCAACATATTCACAAGTGCATTCATTTATTGACCTTCTTCAAGGATTGACGTACCTTTAGCCCGAAGGGGACAGTGACTTTCATGAGTTGCTGTACGATAGAGATAACCATGACAGCGATGGCACTGGTCAGAAGAACAATGATGGCTACTACCATTGGTCTCTTCAGCACCATCATTCAACTTTCCTGTGTAAGGAAATAGCTACAACATCAACAAAACAGCTTCTCATTTACTGAATTATATAAATGGCTGATTAATTCTGGATGAATCCGTGCATTCCGAGCGAAAAAACACAGATATGTATTCCGAGAGAAAAATTAACAAAGGCACACACTCTTTGGAAAACTGTAAATATGCTGAAGGACAGAGATGGGCTACACAAGCATGAATCATTAAAATCAGTGATGTAGGTCCAAAGACGTACAAGTATGTAGGTAAATTGGGTTGGTAAATGTGAAAATTGTCCCAAATGTGTGCAGGATAGTGTTAATGTGCGGGGATCGCTGGTTGGCATGGACTCGGTGGGCCGAACGGCCTGTTTCCACGCTGTATCACTAAACTAAACTATAAACTAATGGTTATTAAAGGAATTAAAGATAAAAGAAGCCATGAAGGTTCATTCCAACTAACAATTTGGAAAACCATATGTTGTGTTAAACCTTAGTTACATGGAGCATCTTTTTAAGTTCTGGTATACATACATGAGGAAAGATAGAGAGGCACAAGGTGAGTGACTAAATTATCTTTATCAAGTTAAAAGTAGTTACAGGAGGCTAAGATACATTTAAGGGCTATATTTAAGAGGGCGTTAGATGTGGCCCTTGTGGCTAAAGGGATCAGGGGGTATGGAGAGAAGGCAGGTACAGGATACTGAGTTGAATGATCAGCCATGGTCATATTGAATGGCGGTGCAGGCTCAAAGGGCCAAATGGCCTACTCCTGCACCTATTTTCTATGCTTCTATGTTAAGGATATTGAAAAGGTAAATGTAGGGTTGTTTCCCCTGCATGCAAATCTAGTGCTAAATGCTATACATGTAAGAAAGTCACAGATACATGCAATATGGGTTGAAGGCAGAGCTTGTCTTCTCACAATGTGGTGAAAATGTAATCTTAGCAGCACAGACCGTGGTTGTGTTAAATGTCGAGAGTCAAGAGTGTTTAATCGGCAGAATCACCTGGACCAGAACAATGAAATCTCTATCTGCTGCAGCCTTCCAGGCCCACACAGCAGCAGAACAATATTGTGAAGCCAAAGAGTAGAGCTTTAAAAGTGCAAAGTCCATTGTAGTTTGGTGCTGAGGTAGGGTTGGGGCTAAGGTTGTTATAATGGATGGTAGATCAAGATATGATAGAAAATAGATCAGAAGGATTTGAATGTGTCAGATGAAAAGGGATAGGAGGGCCACAACATGGATTATGTGGGTAGAATGGCCTGTATATTGCCGTCAGGCAAAAATAAGTAAAAAATAATCTTGAACTTTATATCCATTTGGTTGTGGGGTCTAATTTTGATGACTAGATTTGATTGCAATTTTCACTTTGCAGCACGATGATCGTGGTTTGTTTTACCGATTAGTAATCCTGACACAAGACAATCAGGATCAAACTTTAGAGGTGGATAGGTCTGCATGTCATTCCATCAAAGGTTACATGGCATTCCATAATCTCCACTTTCAATTCCCATTAACTCCGCCTTCATTTGTGTAGACAGCAACATGTAAAATCTAGCCTTTTTCTCTAGCTGTGTGCTGTAGGTGACTATATTTTTGATGAGCATTGTATTTATTTGTTTGGGTAGGTGGGAATATGAATATAAACTATGAACACTGACAATTATTCGACTGCAATGGATAACAACTGAGATTTATCCTGTCCTCAGACACTAAGAATGACCGCTCATCATTCCTGCACCAAATGCAGGGCGTGGAACTCTGCTACATTTGATGACCAGCCTTATTAAAGTAGGATATGTTAGCAATAATGGGGAATCAAATTCCATTAGTTTTATTACATTGTCCCACATCAATAATGAATGGATGGCACTCTCTGGTCCAGGCCATTGGCAGTACTGTCTGGATCATGCAATGTCAAACAGTGTCTGGTTTGCGCTGTCTAGGACTACTGTCCTGGGTTTCTCCGCAGAGAAGAATGTCTCGGCTGGTCCATCTGGGAGCAGAGTCTAGACTGTATGGAACTGTGGTTCTTGATACATAGCTGGAGTGTGCAAGAATATTGTCTACGGGTGGTGTCTGGTCTGCATTGGTCTGGAAACATTGTTTGGACCATGAAGTCCAGGTACATTGCCTGGATCCCGCTGTCTGGGAACATATCCATACTATACCGTCTGGAAATACTGTCTGGACTGAGCTTATGAATCCATAAGACGTAGGAGCGGAATTAGGCCATTCAGCCCGTCGACTCTGCTCCACCATTCAATCATGGCTGATCTATTTTTCCCTCTCAATCCCATTCTCCAACCTTCTCCCCCTATCTTTTCACGCCTTTACTAATCGAGAACCTATCAATTTTAACTTTAAAAATGATCATCGTATCCTTTCTCTGCACTTGTGAGTTGTCCACGAGAAATGGGCTGAAATTTGGTGAGCAACTCCGGTACCCAAAACAAAGCTGAAATGCCTAATAACCGAATAGAAATTAAGCCGAAACTCCAACTAACCGAAAGGGCTGGTCGCCTAAAAGCAAGCTCACCGAATGGCCGCTCTGACGAAACGCCATATACCCAAAAGGCTGCGTCACCTACAGGCCAACGGACCGACTGCCGCTCAACAGAAAAGTCAAATAACAGACATGATGTTGCCGGGGGGCGGGACTAGTCAACGATTGGTCCAGACCCCCGTGTCCATCACATCACTGTGGAGGGATGAACATTGTTCCACACCTCCGCTCCTCCCGACCCACAGTCCGCGGAGGGTGGCCGTGGGAGAGTGGGGGCTGTCCCGAGGGATGCGCACCTTTGGCCGCTTTCAACTTGGTCCTTGGGTTCAGATTGCACAGTCACCTATGGCTTGTGTGGGCATAGTAATTCGCTTTTAAAACATGCGGGGGGGGGGGACACATTCCCTGGTGGGCTGAAGGGAGAGAGAGAGGTGGGAGAGAGAGAAGAGGGGAGAGAAAGAGAGAACGGGAGAGAGAGAGGAGGGGGAGAGAGAGGAGGAGAGAGAGAAGGGGAGAGAGAGAGGGAGGAGAGAAAAGAGGGGAGAGAAAGAGAGAGGAGGGGAAGTAGGAGGATAGGGGGGAGCGAAAGAGAGGAGAGAGAAAAGAGAGAGAGAAGGGCAGAGAGAGGGGAGGGGGAGAAGAGAGAGAGAGGGGAGGGGGAGAAGAGAGAGAGAGAGACGGGGGAAAGAGAGAGAAGAGGGGAGAGAAAGGGGGAGACAGGAGCGTGGGGGTCATTGTCCCACACAGGCCATAGGTGACTGGGCAATCTGAACCCAAGCACCAAGTTGTAAGCGGCCGAAGGTGCGCATCCCTCGGTACAGCCCCCACTCTCCCTTGGAACGCACCCAGCAAGCTCCCATGCACAAAACACCAGAATCTGTAAACTGTTCTAATCAAAGATGGACTCAAATGCTGGAGTAATTCGGCGGAACAGGGAGCATCTCTTGAGAGAAGGAATGGGTGATGTTTCGTGTCAAGACCATTTTTCAGACCTGAATACTGAGTCCGAAGAGTCTCAACCCAAAACACAACCCATTCCTTCTCTCCAGTGATGGTGCCTGTCCCACTGAGTCACTCCAGCATTTTGTGTCTATCTTTGCTGCCATTGCCAGTTTTCTCAACTTCCATAGCCACTCTGCATAAGTGGGGGAGAGAGAGCGAAGGGGAGAGAGAGAGAGGGGGGAGAGAGAGAAAAGTGGAGAGAGAGAAGGGAGAGAGAGGGGGGAGGGAGAGGTGGGGAGACAGAAGGGGGAGAGAGGGAAGAGAGCGGGAGAGAGAGAGGAGGGGGGAGAGGGAGAGAGAGAAAGAGAGAAGGGGAGAGGGAGAAGGGAGAGAGGAGGGGGAGAGAGAGGAGGAGGGGAGAGAGAGAAGGGGAGAGAGAGGGGGGGAGAGAGAGCAGTTGGAGAGCGAGAGGGGGGAGAGAGAGAGAAGAGGGGAGCGAAAGAGAGAAGGGGAGAGAGGATAGAGAGATGAGGGGGAGAAGAGGAGAGAAGGGAGAGAGAGGTGGAGAGAGAAGGAGGAGAGGGAGAGGGGAGAGGGGAGAGAGAAGGGGAGACAGGAGCGTGGTGTTCATTTTCCCACACAAGCCATAGGTTACTGGGCAATCTGAACCCAAGCACCAAGTTGTAAGTGGCCGAAGGTGCGCATCCCTTGGGACAGCCCCCACTCTCCCACGGCCACCCTCCACGGGCTGTGGGTCGGGTGGAGCGGAGGTGTGGGACAATGTTCATCCCTCCACAGTGATGTGATGGACGCGGGGGTCTGGCCCAATCGCTGACAAGTCCCGCCCCCCGGCAAAGTCATGTCCATTATTTGACTTTTCTGTTGAGCGGCAGTCGGTCCGTTGGCCTGTAGGTGACGCCGCCTTTCTGGTAGGTGGCGTTTCATCAGAGCGGCCATTCGGTGAGTTTGCTTTTAGGTGACTCACCCTTTCGGTTAGTAGGCGTTTCGGCTTAGTTTCCATTCGGTTATTTGGGTTCCACTTCTTTCCTTCGGCTTCTCGTCCGTCGGCGCCACGTCCGCATATGAGCAACTCCATGTGTATGAATATGTATGAATTGTTTGTTCGTTTACTCGTGTGTCAGACGACGTATAGCTCGCTGTCATCGTCCAACATGTTGACATAATTGGTCGCCCAATGCATCACAGAGTGCATCGTGTCGTCATTTCTGGGGATCGCCGCGAGGAGGCTTCTGTCATGATCCCCGATATGAATGAATGTATTTATACTGATTAACACCACCAGCCAACTTTTATTTGTTTCATGATTCACGTTGGATTTCCGGCAAGGCACTTAATGAGGCACGCCCTTCTCCACCTCGAGCTGCACTTGTTGGAGTTTCGTTGCGGAGATTTCCCACTGGCAATGTTTGTGTGCGCAATGCCAAGACAGGTCGCCAAAGCAGCCATAATTAAGCATAAATGTGTGTGTAAACCGGTTGGTAAACACGAAAGAATAAAGGGCCATGTGTATCTACAAATTTGAAGAAGGGTTCTGACCAAAAACATCACCCATCCATTTTCTCGAGAGATGATGCCCGACTCACTGAGTTACTCCAGCACTTTGTGTCTATCATGCGTATCCAAAAGTTGCTGTTAGCACGGAAATGTATTTGATGACAATGCTGTTAGCACGGAAATGTATTTGAATGTATGTGAGTGTATGTCACAGTGTGTGTGATTGTGTGTGTGTCTGTATTGGAAGACAAGCATATTATATGTAAGTAACTATAAATGCAACAAGTCATCTTGAGAGGATCTGTTTCTATTCCTTCATCCCCTCTGAATTATGCTGTGAAGGCACTGGAAGTCCTCTGGTAAACTTGGGACATGAGCTTTAACCATGAATACTGCCAACTATTTGACTGCGACTGATAGACACTGAGATTGATAGACACTGAGAATGACCTCAGTGGTCCTGCACCGAATGCAGGGCGTGGCGCTCATCTACACTAGATGACCAGCCTGCTTAAAGTCAGATATGTCAGCAATGACCGGAAATCAGTTCCATTAGCTTTATTGCATTGTCCCGCATCAATAATTAATCTAAGAGAAACCACTGCATCTGGAGAGCAAGGAGAATCTGAAGTTTGTTCCCATGAGGAGTGGTTGAGGCGAGTGCAGAGATGGGTTAAAGCGCAATGGAGAAACATGAGAGGGAGCAAGGACAAAGGACAAGGACAAAGGACAAAGGACATTTATTATCACATACACCAATTCGTGCAGTGAAATTTGACTTGCCAATGCAGCACATGAATAAAGATAATACACAACACTAGAGTATTTAACAAAAAAACATAAAAACATCCCCCCACAATAGTTCCCACTGTGGGGGAAGGCAGCAAAGTCTAGTCCCATCCCCAGTTCACCCATAGTCGGGCCCATTGAGGCCTCTGCAGCTGCTGCTACGACAGCCCGATGCTTCAGGCCCACTCGCCGGATGATGGAGTTCTGGCGACGGGTGAACACTCTCAGCGGCCCAGAGTGTCTGCAGCGGCCGCTTCTCCCCGGAGTTCGCAGCTCCCGTAGTCCATGGGCCACGCTGGTCGGAGCTCCGACTCTGGTGATCTCGGTGTGAGATCCCAGGCTCCGCGGTTTTTAAAACTCAGCGCCGCCCGGCCGCGGCTGGAAGGTTCACAGACCGCAGACCGCAGCTCCGCGATGTTGCAGTCGGCAGTTCCAGCCCTCCGGAGCTCCACCGCACGGCGACCCGGGCAAGGTCCATCGCCCGCTCCACGATGGCGCCCCAGCGCTGTGTACCGCCGCCGAAGCTGAAGTCCCGGCCAGTCTCGGCAGGAAACGCCGCTCCAGACTGCCAGTAGGCCGCGAGGAAGGGGCGAAGATACGGCCCGGAGAAAAGCCGCATCTCCGACCAGGTAGGTACTGAGAAAAATAGTTTCCCCCTTCCCCCCCCCTCCCACCCTCCACATAAAAAGACTAAAAGACCTCCAAAAAACAAACACTTTAACTAAAAATATCAAAAAAGAATGAAAAGACTAACAGCTGCTGGCAGGGCGGCCATACTCGACGGCGCCCCCTACTCCAAGGAACAGAAGGATATGCGGAGAGAGGGAGATGCAAAGAAGAGGCAGGGCTGGTGTGGAGCAGGAAACGCCAGCGAGGATCAGTTGAACCAAAAGTCCTGTCTCTAAGCTGCATGTTCAGAGTATTCCATGTCTCAATTTTAGTTGTTCTGTGTGGGAACGTTTCAGGAATCAAATCACTGCTGTTAAATGTATGGCCGTGAGGACAAGAGCATATATCCACCAGAAAACATCAGAAGCTGGTGAATTACATGCAGATATATTAAGGGGAGATGAAAGATGGGCTGGTGAACGATAGCCAGCTGTATAATCCGTGGGCAGATGTCTGGTCCTGTTGAAGTTTCAAATGTCCCAAAAGGTCAAAATAGTGGGGAGCTGGTTCTGTAATCCACGTCAGACCTGCTTCTCATCTCTGTGGAACAAAACTCCCTTCCCGATTGTTGAATTTACTGAGAAAATCCTTCCCGGTTCCAAGATCCCATTACATTTCACTCCCATGTTAATTCTACAATCAGTTATGTCACTCCGAGGATCAACGCAAGATTTTAGCTGCACTGAGAACCCACAAATTAAATTCACCATGGCAGACAGGCAATTCTAATTGTGAAAATGATTTAGAAAAAACATACACTCACCAGTTTTTCAAAACTTTGTCACTCTGTTGAGGAATAAGGAGAGCTATTGAAGCTGTCTGAATGCAGAAAGGAGATGAGCGGAGTAGTATTTGGTAAGTGCTTTCAGTAAGTGAGCTCTGGGCTGTGGGGAGGAGGTGGCTTAAGTCCTCAAGTCTGTCTCAACCACTCCCAAAGTGAAAGCAAGCTGCATTGTGTTTTCTGGTGCACTGCTACTAGTACAGAGCTGTGAGCTCACTCCACACTTTCTGCTTTGTTTATTGGGCAAGGCAGAATGGTAGCACATAGATCCTACTCGCTAAACAGTGCACACGTGTCTTTCGGCCAATGTGATCATACGACCCTACTTTGGATGAAGGGATTCAAAGTAACATTAGCAAACTTGCAGATGACACAAAGCTGGGTGACAGTGTGAACTGGGAGGAGGATGCTATGAGAATGCAGGGTGACTTGGACAGGTTGGGGGAGTGGGCAGATACATGGCAGATGAAGTTTAATGCGGATAAATGTGAGGTTATCCTCTTTGGTAGCAAACACAGGAAGGCAGATTACTATCTAAATGGCATCAAGTTGGGAAAAGGGGAAGTACAACGGGATTTGGGGTCCTTGTACTTCAGTCTATGAAAGTTAAGCATGCAGGTACAGCAGGCAGTGAAGAAAGCGAATGGCATGTTGGCCTTTATAACAAGAGGAATCGAATATAGGAGCAAAGAGGTCCTTCTGCAGTTGTACAGAGCCCTTGTGAGACCACACCTGGAGTATTGTGTGCAGTTTTGGTCCCCTAATTTGAGGAAGAACATTTTCCTATGGAGGGAGTGCAGTGTAGGTTTACAAGGAGAGAATGGAGCAGCTGGGCTTGTACACTCTGGAGTTTAGAAGGATGATAGTGGATCTCATTGAAACATATGGGCTTGTTAAGGGCTTGGACACAATAGAAGCAGGAAACATGTTCCCGATGTTGGGGGAGGCCAGAACCAGGGGCCACAGTTTGAGAATAAGGGGTAAGCCATTTAGAACGGAGACGAGGAAACACTTTTTCTCACAGAGAGTGGCGAGTCTGTGGAATTCTCTGCCTCAGAGGGCGGTGGAGGCAGGTTCTCTGGATGCTTTCAAGAGAGAGCTAGATAGGGCTCTTAAAGATAGCGGAGTCAGGGGATATGGGGAGAAGGCAGGAACGGGGTACTGATTGGGGATGATCAGCCATGATCACATTGAATGGCGGTGCTGGCTCGAAGGGCCAAATGGCCTACTCCTGCACCTATTGTCTATAGTCTATTGACCTTGATTTCGGGAATCAACATTCAGTTTCCCCAGTTTATTAAACTTATCCCCGACAATTGATCAGCCAACTGAAGAGATGTGTATGCCAGAAATGTCCAGCAGGAACAGGAGCATTGTTCTACATGGGAGCATGTACCATGGCCCAACTCCCATTACCGATACTTACAGTCCACTCAAGCCTGGTGGACATAGGATCGTGAGGGTCAGAGTCTGGAGTGTTGCAACAGGCTGGAGTGGAACGACATAATGACGTAAAGGGCTGAAGACTGTGGCAGGAGAGTGCCAGGAGGGCAAAGAGCAGTGGGTCAGGAGTTGAAGAGGGTAAGGGGGAGAAGATAGGACTGGAGAGGGGGCCACGGGAAGAAGAGGACACGGATTCAAAGGAAGAGAGGGAGAGGCGAGTGGATTGGGGATAGGAGGGGACGGGATCAGAGGGGGAGAGGTACGGGGATAAGAGGGGAGACAGCAACGAGGATCAGAGGAGAAGGACAGAGAGCAGAGGGGGAGCAGGAGGGACATAAGGTCGAAGAATTAAGGAAATTATCTAATTGCCTATGTATGACCCTTTCTAAAGTCTCTAAAAGCACCTCGCATTGTTCCAGCATTGTTGCTTACCGAAGATAGACACAAATAGCTGGAGTAACTCAGCGGGACAAGCAGCATCTCTGGAGAGAAGGAATGGCTAACGTTTCAGGTTGAGACCCCTTTTCAGGCATCGACCCGAAACGTCACACATTCCTTCTCTCCAGAGGTACTGCCTGTCCCGCTAAGTTACTCCAGTTTTATGTGTCCATCGTCGGTTTAAACCAGCATCTACAGTTCCTTCCTGCACACATGTTGCCTACGCTGTTCTCTTTCCTGTCTTCATCAAGAATGTAAATGTCCACCAGAGAGATTAGTTGTATTTAGTGAGCCTTTGTCACTGTTTCTCAGCCAGATCAGTCATGTCATTCAGTGATTCTTGGTCTCTGCCTTTGTCCTCTCCACCATTTCACTCCTCTGCAACTTTAAACTTTGACATATAATTTTTCTAATTCTAAAGAAAGGTCGACTTGCCACTTTAACGATGTTACTTTCTTAACAGATGCCGTCTGACCAGCATCTTCTGTGTTTTTATTTCAGATTTACTGCATTTGAATTTTTCTTTGCTTTTCGATTCCTGATGGTGTAAATAATTTATCATATTTACTCTGTCAAATGCTTTCCCTGTTGTTGAAATTTGTTTAACATTCCCTGAACTCTACCTGCTGTAATGAAAGCAATCCCAGATTTTCCAGCCTCTCTGGAATAGTAGGGATATATTGGCCATTAAAAAGCTTCTGTTCAAGTAAACAACTTAATGGGAACCTGTACTGATAATGGATGTGGCTTTATTAACATCATCATGCAATATAGAGTGTGGTTACTTTCTTATTTCCTGCCAGTTCAACAATCTCACAAACACTAATGGACATTTGATTCCCAAGGGCACAGTGCTTTGTCTCTGTCTGCACAGTGCATCTCACTCGCAGCCCCATGTCTGTGGATGCCAAGTCAGTGGATTTTTTAAGGCAGAGATACTGTAGATAGAATCATAACAAGTACGGCTTCAGGGGTTATGGGGAGAGGGCAGGAGAATGGGGTTAGGAGGGAGAGATAGATCAGCCATGGCGGAGTAGAAGTGATGGGCCGAATGGCCTAATTTTACTTCGGAGTCACGTGAGTGACTATGTGAAGAACCCCGTACAGCCGTACGTACGTCTGTAAATTATAATATATTCCAGGCCATTCCAGATGATAAAAACAGAGTTTGTGTTATGTAGGAATGGATTCTGATGCCAGATCTCATTCCACCAGGGCTGCTACAACATCAGCAGCAAGGGTACCTATGTTCCGCTGGGTCGCATGGTTACGCCTGCAGCATGGTCCAACGAAAGAATCTCCAAACATCTATAATAACCCATTGCTGAACCAGGGGTATTTGTTAACTCTATTTATGTTCTGGTTATATTTTCCATCTGGGTGAGAGATGGAAATATTATTGTTTCATTTAAACAGCATCAACATGTTTTACATCTATGTCATGACTGTATGCATTATGAATGTTTTCCCTTCATTTGTCAATGAAGCAGCCATGGTTGTGTATACTCGTTTCACACGGCATGAAATCACAGAGCTTTGAAGTCTTCACGTAGTCACTCACGTGACTCCAAAGTAAAATAGTACGATTAAACGAGAACTTACCAGTTTGAAGTTTGATCTTTATTTTATGAGGAGTCGAGTTGAGGGACTGCGTGCCCTCCGCTCCCAGCCCTCATAGATTTAATCTGGTAGTTCTAGTCTTTGTTATCTTACCATTATACTTCAGTCACTGTTAGCTGTGATTTTGCACTGTTGCTTTGAACATTGACGCATGAACGGCTGTACGGGGTTCTTCACGTAGTCCCTCAACTCGACTCCTCATAAAATAAAGATCAAACTTCAAACTGGTAAGTTCTCGTTTAATCTTACTATTCTACTCCTATTCCTCATGACCTTATATGTCCATCTCTTGTTCATTCGGAACGGCAGGGTGTATTCTCCCTGATAATTCTTTCTCTTGGGTGAAAGAATTCCTCCTTCTTTCATGTGGCGTGCACAGCCTAAAGTTGTTGGACAACCTGTTCTATTTGATCTTCCGTTTGTGCACATCGAGTTGATTGCATTAGTCGAAACAGGGCGGACCACGTGAAGGTTGCAATCCTCCACCCCAAAGGATTCCTTCATAGAACTGCAAGCATGAAAACAGGCCCTTCGGCCCACCAGTTCCATGTCGAGCACCAAATACCCACCTATACTAATCCCGCTTTATCCCCCCACAATCTCATCAATTGCCTCGAGATTTTACCCCTCACCCACACGCCAGGAGCAATTTACAACTGACAATTAACCCACATGTCTTCAGTACATTGGCGGAAACTGGAGCACCTGTGAAAACGCAGGCAGTCACCCGGAGAATGTGCATGCTCCACACAGACAGCGTCTGAGGTCAAGATTGAGCACGCTGGAGCTGGGAGGCAGCAGCTTTACTGGCTGTGTTAAAGAAGGAACTGCAGATGCTGGAGAATCGAGGGTTACACAAAAAGCTGGAGAAACTCAGCGGGTGCAGCAGCATCTAAGGAGCGAAGGAGATAGGCGACGTTTCGGGTCGAGACCCTTCTTCAGACTGGTCAGGGATCAGGGAAACGAGAGATATAAACAGTGATATGGAGAGATAAAGCAAGAACAATGAGTGAAAGATATGCAAAAAAGTATTGGTGATAAGGGAAGCAAGCCATTGTAAGCTGTTTCTGGTGTGAAAATGAGAAGCTAGTGCGACTTGGGGGGGGGGGGGGGGGGGAGATGGAGAAGGAATGTCAGGGCCCGAGGGCTGAGGGAGAGGTGGGGGGGGGGGGGAGCAGTCTGGGTTAACAGAATTGAGAAAATTCAATGTTTAAGCCCAGAGGATGCAGACTCCCCAAGCGGAATATGAGATGTTGTTCCTCAAACTTGCGGTGTTGTTCACTCTGGCCATGGAGGAGGCCCAGGACCGAGAGGTCGGATACGGAGTGGGAGGGGGAGTTGAAGTGCTGAGCCACCGGGAGGTCGGGTTGGTTATTGCGGACCGAGCGGAGGTGTTCGGCGAAACGATCGCCTAGCCTCCGCTTGGTCTCACCGATGTAGATTAGCTGGCATCTGGAGCAACGGATGCAGTAGACGAGGTTGGAGGAGGTGCAGGTGAACCTCTGTCGGACTTGGAATGACTGCTTGGGCCCCTGAAAGGAGTGGATGGGGGAGGTGAAGGGACAAGTGTAGCATCTCTTGCGGTTGCAAGGGAAAGTGCCCGGGGAAGGAGTGGAGCGGGAGGGAAGGGAAGAGTTGATGAGGGAGTTGCGGAGGGAGCGGTCTTTGCAGAAGGCAGACAGGGGGGGAGATGGGAAGATGTGGCGAGTGGAGGGGTCACGTTGGAGGTGGCGAAACTGGCGGAGGACTATCTGTTGTATGCGCTGGCTGGTGGGGTGAAAGGTGAGGACCAGGGGGACTCGGCCCTTGTTGTGAGTGGGGGAATGGGGAGAGAGGGCAGTGTTGCGGGGTATGGAGGAGACCCTGGGTGCGAGCCTCATCGATAGTGGGGGAGGGGAAACCCCGTTCTCTGAAGAACGAGGACATTTGCGATGACCTGGTGTGGAACACGTCATCCTGGGAGCAGATGCGGCGTAGTCGGAGGAATTGGGAATAGGGGATGGAGTCCTTACAGGAAGCAGGGTGGGAGGAAGAGTAGTCCAGGTAGCTGTGGGAGTCAGTTGGTTTGTAGTGGATGTCAGTCAGGAGTGTGTCACCTGCAATAGAGATGGTGAGGTCAAGGAATGGTAGGGAAATGTCGGAAATGGTCCAAGTATATTTGAGTGCCGGATGGAAGTTGGTGGTGAAATGGATAAAGTCAGTCAGTTCTGCGTGGGTGCAGGAGGTGACACCAAAGCAGTCGTCAATGTAACGGAGGTAAAGGTCGGGGGTGGGGCCCTGGTACTCCGAGAACAAAGATTGTTCGACGTACCCGACAAATAGGCAGGCGTAGCTAGGGCCCATGCGTGTGCCCACTGGCTGCACCACTGCACTGGCCTAAACATCCCACGTTTCACCCAGACTCACTCGCACCATGTCATCAGGGCTTCATCTTCACACCCAGGCAACTTGGGCAAGAGATTAAGTTCTTAAATTATGAGGTGAAGTTCTTAAATTTGCATTCCTTGAACTGAGAGGCAATACAACTAAAAGCAGCTGGACTCCTTTCTCTGGCAGAGACTACAATAGGTTTTAAGGTTGTTCAAAGGCTATATGTGGAGACAATCTTTCCATCTGTGGCCACCCCAGTGTTGGGGAGACCGGAAATACAAAAGAGTTGCTAACAAATTAATGTAGGAATTCAGGATTGGATTCTCTTCCCCAAATGTGAAGCTCCCCAAAGAAGTAGGGAACTGAAGCAAGTAACAGAGTAGGGTTAAGGGAAGGCTGGATAAATGTTTGAAGGAGGGAGGACGTGGTGGTAGGTTGACAAGAAGCAGTGGGTTGGCGGGGACGAAGATCATATGAAATATAACCACTGGTCTGTGACTGTTTTTTGCTGGGATTTTTGTTGTGAAAATTAGCACAACGGCATTCCCTGGATGGATTTAGTCTCAGTGTTACAATTCACTTAGATCGATCTGTCGTAATCAGCTGTCGTAAGCAGCTGCAAATTGTTTTCTCCGACAAGCCTAAAGCAGATGTTAGGCAATGCTGCTAACAGACTGATCACTGGGTGGGTCTTAACCAGTGAGGCTCGTGGCTCTCCTTTGGTCAGACTCGCAATTAATTTGTCTCTCATCACAAAGTATGCCTGGTGGTTCATGTGATTTCTCGACTGGGACGTAACAGCACCCTAATGCAAATCTTTTTCCATCATGTCCATTGCGGCTGCCTGTAGAGCAATCTTGTCATGTATCCCTGCTAATTATTTCTCCTCAACATCCTGGCCACTTCCCTTTCAAAAGCACTGACTGGCTCTGCTTCCGGCAGTGTCCTGGGCCCAACAATCTCCAGCTGCTCATCAATGATCTTCCGTTGGTCGTAAGGTCAGAAGTAGGGATGTTCACTCATGTTTGGCCCAGTGTTGGCCTGGGCTAATCAAGTGATATTTGTGCTATGTTGCCCCACAGTTTCGGTAGCCCAGGTTCAATCCTGCCTTTGAGTGCTGCCTGTGTGAAGTTTGCATATTCTCCCTGTGTTTCCTCCCACATCCCAAAGACGCCCAGGTCTGTAATATTGCACCTGGTGTGCAGAGATTAGATGAGAAAATGGGATAATGCAGGTAGTCTGAACGGGTGATTGATGATAGGCATGGACTTGGGCTCATTCGCAATGCTAAGCATTGACAATATCTACTAGCAGAAAATCCAGCTAACACTCCCTGACATTCAATGGCATTATCATCACAGAAATACCTACTACTCTGGTTCAGAATCAGAATATGCTCAAAATAACTAC